>CAUYUJ010017283.1:207551-252551 GCA_963575745.1 Prorocentrum cordatum
GTTACGAGGGCGCGCGGCGGCGCCATCGGGAGGCGGCGGCAATGGCGACGACGACGTCGACATCGATGTCGGCGGCGGCGGCGGCGGCGGCGTCTGCGTCGGCGGCGGCGTCGTGGGCGGTGGCGTCGAGGAGAGGGGAGGCGGTGCGAGGGCGTGGCGGCGACGGGAGGAGGAAGAGGAGGACGAGGAGGAGGAGGAGCAGGAGGAGGAGGAGGAGGAGGACGATGACGACGAGGAGGAGGAGGAGGAAGAGGAGGACGAGGAGGAGGAGGAGGAGGAGGAGGAGGAGGAGGAGGAGGAGGAGGAGAGGAGGGGGAGGAAGAGGAGGAGGAGGAGGAGGAGGAGGAGGTGAAGGGGGAGTGGGAGGGGGAGGGGGAGGGGGAGGGGGGTCGAGGCTTGGGGAGGCCAGGGTCGCAGGGATGTGGCGCGGCACCGCCACCTGGAGGGGTGTGGCGGAGCACAAGCACGACGACGAGCACGAGCACGGGCACGGGCACGACCACGACCACGACCACGAGGGAGAACGGAGCACGGGCACGGGCACGAGGGAGAATGGAGCACGGGCACGGGCACGAGCACGGACACGAGCACGGGCACGAGGGAGAATGGAGCACGGGCCCTGGCACGAGCACGGGCCCGGGCACGGGCACGGGCACGAGCATTAGCACGAGGGAGAATGGAGCACGAGCACGAAAGCGGGCGGCCGTGCGAGCGCGCATCTTGGGCACGACGTGGGGCCAGGGCAGCGCCGTGCGCATCGAGGCCCGCCCGCACGCGACACTGAGGCGCCTCCTTTCTTGGGCCTGTGGTTTCGCTTGTGCCCGAAATCACGAGCACGAGCACGGGCAGCACAGATATGAGGATAACGAGAATGAAGACGGGATCCCCTCTGGGCGAGGGAGTCGGTGCGGAGCGGGGCGCCAAAATGCGTTCACTGGGCCTCCCCATCCGTTTCTGCATGCGTCCTTCCTGCTCTCCCCATTCTCGTCCTCGTCTTCACATTGGCTTGTCCATTTATTCAGATGCCTGCGGCAAACCACGCCACCGTGCCAGGGCAGCAGTGCATCAGCGCTGCATGAAGAATGTATTGCAGGACCCGCTCAATTTCAGAGGGCGCTGCACTGAGAGCGAGTCTTGAACACCTCCTCCTTGTTCACAGCATTGTTATATCCTGGTTGTTTGTCCTGGCTTCTCCTCTTCCCTCTCCCCCCTGCTCCCTCTTCAACGCAGGTTGTTCTTGAGCATCTCTCGGGGGCCAAATAGAGCAATTTTGGATGCTTTCTTGAGAGTCTGTTGAGAGGGTCTTGGAGGTCGCGGGGGCATTTTGGGGTCCTCAAATGACCTGCCTCTGTTTCCCAAACAGCTTGCTGAACGGGGTGCTGATGTGATAGAATCCAATTCTGGTCGGGGGACGCGCGAGCAGAGACATCCTGAAGAAAATTTGGTAGTCTGGGCCGTGCCGCCTGAGACATCCTCATAACTCTCGTTTCTGAGTTGGCGGGAATTGGACATTTCGCCTGAGACATCCTTCAAGTTCGGGGCTGCGAGACCGCGCGCGAGGTGGTCCGGCGCGTTTCGCCTGAGACATCCTTGCAACTCTAGGCTCCGAGCTGCCGCGCGAGAGGTGGTCTGGCCTGTTTCGGCTGGGACATCAGGCGCGAGGTGGTCTGGCGAGTTTGGCCTGAGACATTCTCGGCACTGAGCTCCGAGCTGCCGCGCGAAAGGTGGTCGGGCGCGTTTCGCTTGGGACATCCTCGCCACTCTGAGCTCCGAGCTGCCGCGCGAGCGGTGGTCCTGCGCGTTTCGCCCGAGACATCCTCACCGCTCTGAGCTCCGAGCTGCCGCGCGCAAGGCGGTCCGGCACATTTCGCTTAAGATATCCTCGCACCCCTGAGCCCCGAGATGCTGCGCGAGAGGTGGTTCACCTGGGGCATCCTGGGGGCGGGGGGGGGGAGAAAAGCTCCCCGAGCACATATCCCTGGGACCTCCTGAGGCCTCCTGGGGCCTCGCCAGCTTGCGCAGGAGAGGGGGAGGGCCCACCTATAGAAATAGATGAATACACGCATCGGATTCGAGCCCCAGGACAGGGACAGTCCATAGGAATCCACATTACGCACAACGCTTTCGAGCCCAAACAGAGGCGGGAATCTATCGGAATACGATTAAAACGCGAAGGAGTCGAGGTATGTGTATATATATATATGTACATATACACATACACACATACATATATAAACATATATATACACATATCTATATATAGATATAGGAACACACGTAATCCCCAGGAGGCGTTCCCAGGACCACGATCCTTCGTAAATTACCATGAGTTCGCGCTCTGAAGGCCACGATCCCTTGTAAATTACCTTGCGTCCGCACTCCCAGCGCAACGATCTCTTGTACATTACGCTGCGCTCGCGCTCCCGGGGCAACGATCCTTGGTAAATTACGCTGCGCCCGCTCCACCCAAAGCCACGACCCCTCGTAAATTACGCTGCGCCCGCGCTTCCAAGGTCACGAACCCTTGTAAATTTCTGCGGTCGCTCTCCCGAAGCCACGATTCCTTGTAAACTCCATTGCGTCCGCGTTCCCAGGGCAACGATCCCTCGTAAGTTACGTTGCGTCGGCGCTCCCATGGCCACGACCCCTGCTAAACCACGGTGAGACCGCACTCCCAGAACCATTTTGGCATCCTGGGGCGCCCCGGTTCTTTCGGGGAAGCGTAAGACTCGAGTAAGCCGGAACTCGGGTTTGCCGACGTTTTTTGACGAGCGCGTCCTGGATCTTGACGGTCCAATTTTGCAGCGGGAGCCCGCGGGAGCCCGCGTCAAAAGTTCAGATTAGGTCTTTCCGTAGCCATTCTGGCTCAAGATGTTGGCTCAAGAAGACTCGAGGGTTTGATCCATACAATTTTCGCGTGCGAAGGTGCAGCGGTCCTGTCCGAGCTATCCAACTGCGCTGGCCGCCCGCGGGCTTGTCATGTGTGGCGCGGTGCTCTGTGCTGCGTTCTCGGCGTTACGCCATGGCGTCTTTGCCACATCCATCTTTCTGGGCGGAGCAGGTCTTCGCATCGATATCGGCACGTTCCCGCTTTCGCTTTGCGTTCTCGGCTACTTCGTCGATTCCCGCTATTGGAAGGGCATGGAAAAAGTCACAAAAGCGAACATATTGACAATATGTTTGATCGGCAAGGCGATTTTCGAAGGTAGGCGCGAAGCCTGGCGCGCAGTCTCCGCCGAGGAACCTGCATCGTGTAAGAATTTAGATGTTGTTGATGACAGCCGCGAGGATTCATGGGATCAGCTTGGATATGGAAGACGCCGATCGAAGTCCGCCGACATGTACATTATCAAGCGCGCGCAGAGAGATGGCGTGACCCACGAACTCCCGAGCATGCTGACAGTGGTGCATGCCTCCATCAGACTTAAACACGGAGAAGAGAAGCAGCCGTGACGTTGTTCGACCAGATGTTGGAAAAGGGGGTTGTTCCTGGTGCACACCTCATTCACAAGGCCGTGTCAAACCGTTTCTTCGAGCTCGTCGCTGAAACTCTCGATGACAAACGCATTCAAATAGACGGATTGCGGCTTCTTGATTTAGTTCGAGCTCATGAGATCAACGCGTCGTATAATTTGCAGAACCGCTTGCTGGCTGCTTGGAAGGGTCGTCAGCTTCCAGGGACTGTCGTGGAATATCTCGTGGAGATGAAGCACGCAGGTGTCAGCCTCAGCAAATGGGCATATCGTTCCATTGTCGTGGCCTGCGAGCGTTCCGATCCAGAATTTGCTTTGACGGTTTGCAATGAGATGGAGGGATCAGGCATTCAGCTCTACCGGGAGGCGTACAATGCGGCGTTAGGTATTCGTCTTCAGCTTGGCATGCACAACGCAGCTCATGAGTTGTTCATGAAGAGGGTTGACCATGCGGTGGCTCCTAACTCAAGAACGTATAGCATCATGATCAGGGTGTATTCGTTCAGCGGCCAGCACGAGAAAACAATTGCCATCTTCGAGACGATGCGGGGACACCCGTTCGAGCCCGACCACATCGACTACCATCATGCAATCCGTTCCTGCATTATGATCCAGCGCGTTGAATACGCCGTGAAACTGTACAGGGACGCGAGTCAGGCGAAGTTGCCCTTACCCGCGAGCACGTACGTCATTCTGAGCCGTGCGTGCGAACGAGTTGGCTGGAAGTCTTTGGCAAACAAGTTCGAAATGGAGTGAAACACCAGCAAACAGTGCGTGCGAGGGAGGTAGAGGCCGCGTGTAAATTTCCAGCGTAGCATGACGTCAAAGGTGCTGTAGCAAACGAGCGGTCCAGGTAAGACGCAGCGAGGTGTTCTTTGACATCAAGCATGGCGGCATGGCTGCCGCCAGTCCCTCGGAATTCTGTAGTTGTCGTTCGCTCCATGCACATATATTATCGTGCCTCCGCGCTTTTGGGGCCGCGTGGTTCGATAGGGCATGCCGTCTACTGTCTGCGCGAGGCTGCTACGCAGTCGTTTTCCAAAAATCGTGCAGAGTGTGCAAGGATTGTTTATAGTTGTTGTGTGTGGGAGGCCCGATGTGTGGCGGAGGAGGGGGGGGTGTGGGTGGGAGGAGCGACAAGAGGATGAGGAGTAGCTGGGGACGACGCAGCATGTGCTTGTGGTGGTTGCCGCGGCCCTCCATGCTTGGCGCGACCCTCAGGGTGACTGGCGCGAGGGGGGCTGGCTGCTGGCACACCGCGATACCTTACACCACTAATCCTTGCAACGGCCACGCAGATTGCAGTTGCGAATGGATCTCCACCAGCCTTAAGTTGCCGTGAGTTGTGGCTACTTCTTTGCGAAGATAGCTATGTTTGGCCGCTGCGCCCTTTGCCAGCTCTCCTTGTTGGCCGCTTGGGCTGGGCGGCCAGGCGACCCCGAACAGTGGCTGCGCAAGCCCCAGATTTTCATCATCTAGAGGGCGCGCTGGAAAAAAAAAGTTCAGATTAGGTCTCGTCAGCTTTTTGGTGTCCCCGTCAGGCCAACCCGAGTCCCTTGCACCCGAGTCTTACTCAAGGGAGGCAAAACCACCCAGACCGGACAATTGGCGTTTACTAAACGGCCTTGGGCGTTTACTAAACAGCCTTGCCCTGTTCGATTCCTTCAGTGGGGGCGTTTAGTAAACGGCTTCGCGTGTCGGGGTGGTTATTATGGGGGGTGATTTTTTGCCCTCTACTTACGTCTCACCGATCCTTGAAGTTCTGCAAAACAAGCGTTTCGCTCGAGACTTTCTCTAGCATTTTCTGCGCGCAGGACGCGCCGTCCACGAGCACGCAGACCGGTCATCTCTGCATTATTTAATGAGGGATGTTAGGGTTAATTCGGGTCTGTCCCTCTACAGGAGGAATGTTCAAAAATAGTCAAAAAAAATACTACGGGGACGAAGTCTTCACTATTGTTGCTCATTGTGATGTTTTTGTTTGCTTTTTAAAAAGAAGGTTCGTCCAAAATCCGCCTGTCGGAGGACACGCCCGACCTAATCTTAGGGCCTCCCGATTTTTTAGGTGTAAAAGATTATGCGCAAAACGCTCCGCACCATTGTTTCACTGTGGAATACGGGGGTCTGCGGACCCCGCTATTTATACTGGGTCCGAGATGGGGGACACACTTTCCTCGAGCGGGTACGCTCTACACGCAGCTTGTCGTGCAACTCTTGGCTCCAAGATGCCGCGCCAGAGGTGATCTAGGCCGTTTCGCTGGAGACATCCTCGAAACTCTGGGCTCCGAGAGGGAGGAGAGAGGAGCGAGGAGGGGTCAGACCCAAACGAACCATCCGAGTCCGTTTCTGCCGTGGAGCTGTGCTCCGGGAGCGGTCTGGGCGCTCTTGGCCCGACGGAGGAGGTGGCCGGCGCCGAGCCGCGAGCGCGATCCTTCTATAGGTTGCAAGGGCCGATCCGAGGGGGGCCCTGCCGGAGCAAGTCGTGGAGGTGCCTCCAGCGAGAGCGCGGCGAGGAGGGGGGATGCAGGATGGGGGAGGAGAGAGCGAGGAGGAGCCTGATCGGCCCACGAACCCGGAAAGGAATACTCCAGGTTTCGTAATAAAAGGGAGGGGGTCTGGACCCTCCAAGACAAGCCATTTCAGACCTCCCCCGTGGGAGAACCCTCCCAAACATCGTCCCCAGACCCCCCCAGGCCCTTCAAGATAGCCTGGAAGAGACCCCCCCCGAAATGAGACCCCCCTCCCTTTATTACGAAATCTGGAGTACTATAGGAGCGCCGGACATGGCAGCGTTTTTAAGAGGCTTGATTGGGCGACGGGCAACTGCAATGCTGCGCGTATCGATCTAGATGCACCTTGCCAAGGCCTGTGCTGTGCTGAGCCGCGCTGAATTGCGCTGTGCCATGACGCTATTGTGCTCTATAGCGTTGTGGATCGAGTCCTCTTTTGCATCCGAGTCCTGATCACATTGATCTGGATCTTCAGCTCGAGCTGCCTGAGCACATAGTAGCTGCCCCAGAGCTAGTGTAAGTGGAAACGTGCGGGACGTTCGATCAACTCGACCTCAGCTCCGAAGAGCGAAAAGGATCAACACGACACGGGGCACAGGCTCACGGACGCGCCACAGGATGTGCCAGAGGCGCACAGGGGATGCGCCAGAGGGCGTGTCAGGGGACGTCTCAGGGGACGTGCCCTGGACGTGTCAGGGACTTGCCACGGGCGCGTGCCAAGGCGCGTGCCATGAAGCGGCCAGAGGAGGTCATGCCAGGGGACGTTGCAAGGGGTGCGCCACGGAACGGGCAAGGGAAACGCCTGGGGACGGGCCAGGAAACGCGACAGAGGGCGAGCCAGGGAACGTGCCACGCCGAGTGGCGTGCTAGGGGACGTGCCAGGGCACGTCACGCCAAAACGTCGTAACGGACGCGCCAGGGGACTCGCCAGCGCGACGGGGGACGCCCCACGGACGGACGGGGTTGGACTGCGATGCACTCTATTGCGACAAGCGTTTCGCTCGAGACATCTTCAACAAGTCCTCATGTTAGACGTCCGGCTGGTCGACGTGGACGCGTGAAAACAAGCGGCTCGTCCGAAACATCCTCAACAAATCCTCATGTTAAACATCCGCCTGGGCGACCTGGACACGTGAAACCAATTGTCTCGCTCGAGACGTTCTCAAAACCTCCGCATGCTAGATACCTGCCTGAGCAACCTGGACACGTGAAAACAAGCGTTTCGCTCGCGACATCTTGCCCAGCCCAAATCCTCATGTTGGACATCCGCCTGGGGCGACCTGGACACGCGAAAACAAGCGTTTCGCTCCAGACGTTCTCAACACATCCTCATGCTAGGCATCCGCTTGGGCAACCTGGACACGTGAAAACAAGCGGTTCCTTCGAGACTCTCTCAACACGTCCTCATGCTAGGCATCCACCTGGGCGACCTGGACACGGGAAAGCAAGCGGCTCGCTCGAGACATCCTCAACATTTTTCCATGTTAGACATCCTCCTGGGGCGACCTGGGCACGTGAAAACAAGCGTCTCGCTCGAGACGTTCTCAATATCTCACACCCGCCTGGGCGACCTGGACGCATGCGTTTCGCTCGAGATGTTCTCAACACATCCTCATGCTAGACATCCGCCTGGGCAACCTGGACACGTGAAAACAAGCGGCTCCCTCGAGACATCCTCAACAAGTCCTCATGCTGGACATCTGCCTGGGCGACCTGGACGCGTGAAAACAAGAAGTTCGCTCGAGACATCCTCGACAAATCCTCATGCTAGACATCTACGGGGTCAATCTGGACACGTGAAACCAGTCGTCTCGCTCGAGAGATGCTCAGGACCTGGGCACGTGAAAACAAGCATTTCACCTGGAACGTCCCCTCAATTCTGCATCCTAGGAGAGGAGCGATCCATAACACAAAACAAGCGTGCCGCTCAAGACATCCTCAAACAAGTTTGCAAAACGAGCGCTTTGCTCGAGACATCTGCAAACAACGGGCATGTCTACTTCATTATAGGTGTTTTTTTCTATCGCAATTCCGAAAAAAAAACAGCGTTTCGCTCAGGACGTCCTCAACTTGTTAACTCGCGGAATAGATTCGCCGGTCCAACGCGAGTCGAGGCTGGGGGTAGGCCTCCAAAAGAAAAGAGAACTTCGGGCCCCCACCCTTATTGGGAGAAAGAACAGGATCAGTGCGACGAGGAGGTAGAGGATGAAGACGAGGGTGAGGAATTCCTCCTACGAGGAGGAATAGCACCGGGAGGATGAGGATTCGTATGAAGAGGGGACGACAAGGAATGAGATGAGGAGGTACAGGAGGAGGAGAAGGAGGAGGAGGAGTAGGAGGAGGGGGAGAAGGATCAGGAGGATCACGATGAGAAGAAGGATGACGAGGAGGAGGAGGAGCGGGAGGAAGAGAGAAGGGGGATGAGGAGGAGGAGGAAGGTATTGGAAGGGAGAGTGTGAGGGCGAGAAGGAGTATTACGTGGATGCGGAGGAGGACGACGGCGACGGTCACGAGAAGCTCGACGACGACGCCGAAGGCGCAGACGGATCAGGAGCAGGAGGATGCGCGAACACCCATAGGAGCCACCTTGGCGCAAAAAGCGCTGTTTGGTGAGGCTGGACTCTGGCTTTGAAAAGAATTGTAGGGCTTGTTTACACCCCATCCGTGGGGGGGGGCTGTGTTGAATCCCCTCGAGGGGGAAACTTCGACCCCCCTTTGGGGTGGGGTGCTTTCGGTCCCTCGTCTCATCCCTGTGGCCTGGTGTGGAAGATGTGGCCTGGTGTGGCCTTTTATTACGAAATCTGGAGTACCCCCCACTGCTTCTCTTTACAGTGGGGGCGCGCATCAAGAAGCCACGTGCTCTTCGTCCCCGCCGTGCACGGCGACCTCCGGCAGCCGTGGAAGGGGCTGCTGCGTGCAGGGTGCTTCGGGTTTCCCCTCAGGTGCACCGCGCGCACGGGCTCTCAGGGTTCGGTTTCCTGCGAGGGCTTCTTGCGGCCGCGCCCGCACTGTACATTCTCTTACACGGCTTTCCGCGTAGTATTATTCCGCCCTCGGTCTTTCCATGCCCTCCTCCCTCTCGCCTTGGTTTGGTTCTCACCCTCCCCCCTGCCATGCTGTTATGCTTCTTCTCCCTCGTTCGTTTTCTCGTTTTCTCTCTCTTTCTTTTTTTTGTTCTCTCTCTCTCTCTCTCTCTCTCCCTCTCTGTCTCTCTCTCTCTCTCTCTCGCGCTCTTGGTGTCAGCTTCCCCTCGTGTTGAATGGTCCTGTCGACCTCTAGACCTCTTTGGGGCCCGTTCTGGCCAGACGGTCGAGTGGGAATCCAGCCGCGGCGACGAGGGCGCCGCGGGACGCCCAAAGGGGCCTCGAGACCCAAGGCCTCAAAAGCGTCCACCCTCGATGCCAAGGGCCTCTGCACCTCTCCTCGTCTCCCTCTCTGGTGGCGCCCACAAGGGGGGGGGGCTTGGCCCGAGAGGGGTGGCCCTTTCGGAGAGCGCGGGAGGGGGGGGCTCTAAGAAGGCAGGAGTGCTCTCAGCAAGGCCCCGGGGCTTCTGGGACGGCTTTGGGGAAGCCTCCCGGGGCGTCAGAGGCCTCCCGCTTCGCCTTCGAAGGGGACCCCCGACCCCCCACGTGCTGGCCTACCCTGCACTGCCTCCGCGTCGCCTCGAGGCCCGCTCTCGCATGCCGCGCGCGGGCTCGAGGACGCTGGTTGCTCCGAGGCCATCATGCTTGTCCTCCGCCTCACGCTGCGGCACAGCTCCGCTGCGGTGGCAGGCAGCATCTTGACACGAGGCGTTCCATGGCTCTGCGGCGTGAGGGACACGGCGCCACCCCATCGTGCCCGCCGCCAGCCGCCTCACCCCCCCCTTTTGCGGAGCCCCGGCCGGGAAGCGGCGGCGAGCGAGGGGGGGAAGTGAGAAGCGGCGGGCCTTCCCAGAAGGCTCAGACGTCCCCCAGCCTTCTGAGAAGTTTCATAAGCCTTCCCCGAAGAAGACTTCCCCGAAGGCGCGAGGGCTTCTCAGAAGTCCCGCCGCCTTCTGATAAGGCCTTCTACTTCTCACTCTCCCCCCCCTCGCTCGCCGCCGAGGGAGGTGCTCCTCGGGTGGCAGTTCGAGCAGGGGGCCAGCATCTTCGCCTGTGACGAGTACGCCGTCTATCCCAAGGGGAGCCTGTCGGCGTCCAGCGACCTTCTCCCCCAAACCCCGGACTTTTCGATGAAAAATGAAGCCGTTCAGAAAAGGAGGGAAAACTGGGGACAGACCCCAAGGAGGCTATGCGGACGCACCCCTATCGACGATGGAGGACGCCCCCCCTCGTATATCCCAAGGTTGGGCCCCGAATTGCTGGCCCACTCGAAAACACAACGAAGCCTGGAATAGGGGTCGACATATCCCGTGGTACTCCTCCGCCCTCGTCCTCGATCCTCCTCGATCCCATGGTCTGGCCCAAAATTTCTAGTCCACTCTGAGCCCCCACGACGCCCGAGGACGGGGGTCGACGCATCCCCTGCCACAGCGCCCTGCTCCTTCTGCCCGCCGCCCCCGCCCTCGTTACCTCCTCCGCCTTGCCCCAATCCTCCCCCTCCGACCTGGCACTCCCCTCCACCTGCCCCCTCCCCTCTCCCCCTCCCCTCTCCTTCCCCACTCCCCCTCCCCTCTCCCCTCTGCCTCCCCCCTCCCCTTCCCCTCTCCCCCTCTCCTCTCCCTCCCCTTTACAATTACACAATATGAATACAACCCTCCTCTTTCCCCTGATGACGTCCAGAAGATGTCTGGCCCCCCTCCGCGCACTATTTTTGTTACACCTGACTCCCGCGAATTGGGTGTTCGCTCGAGTTTTATTCAAAATGCTGCTCTCGCTGAAGCGCTGGCCTCATTTTCGGACTACCGCTCGTTCCGAATCGTGCTTCGCTGCAGCGCTGGCCTCATTTCCGCTCGTTCCGAATCGTGCTCCCGCTGCAGCGGTGGCGTCATTATTTCCAGCGCCATGCCACGACATGGTTCTCGGTCCTTCCAAATAAGCCCCAAAATTATGAGGACCCCCCCCCCCGGAAACAACCATCGGAAGTGATCACGCATTCTGTATCGATTCGTTGTTTTTTTGGGTCGCAGAAGCCCCCCCACTTTGGGGCATCGACACGCCATGCTATGTCAGGCTACGCGTCCTCCGAATCGTGCTCCCGCTGCAGCGCTGGCCTCATTTCCGAGTTTCCGCTCGTTCCGAATCGTGCTCTCGCTGCAGCGCTGGCGTCATTATTTCCAGCGCCATGCCACGGCATGGTTTTCGGTCCTTCCAATTTGGCCCCAAAAATTACATAAGGCCCCCCGAAACAACCATCGGAAGTGATCACGCATTCGGTGTCGATTCGTTGATTTCTGGGGTCGCAGAAGTCCCCTCCAACTTCGGGGCGTCGCCACGCCATGCTATGTCAGGCTACGCGTTGATCTCCAACACCATGCTATGCCAAGTAATGCTACGTTCTACTACGACATCCGACTGTGCGAATAGAGAGGAGATCTACGCCATGGTAAGGTATGGGAGGGAGGGCTAGGACGTCAGATCTGACGCGAGCGCACCGAACTTGACCTGCCCCCTCCCCTCTCCCCCTCCCCTCTCCTTCCCCCCTTCCCCTTCCCTCTACCTACCCCTCCCCTACCCTCTTCCCCCTCTCCCGCTCTCCTCTCCTCCCCCTCCACCTGCCCCCTCCCCCTCTCCCCCTCCGCCTGGCCCCTCCCCTCTCCCCCTTCTCCCCCCGCCCCCCTCCCCTCTCCCCCCCCCTGCTCCCCCTTCCCAACCCTCTTCGACCCCGTCCTGCCAACGCCCGACCCAGAGCAGCGCGCAAACGCACCCTGAAGAGGGCGCCTCGGGGCCCACCTCGGGACGCCCAGAAGCTGGGCTAAGGCGCCCGCCGTGGCCGGGACCGCGGCCGCTGCGACGCCTCGCTGGGGGTACGCCGTCCTGGGGGCACGTCGGGCCATTCTCGAGTCGAGGACGACCCCCCTCCACCCCCCTCATTTTTCTTGGCGTGCTCAGAAGCCTTCGGGAGATTGTCGCGGAACAGTTCGGCTACCCCAAGTCGGGGGAGACGACTGCGGCCAGCTCGTCCAGCGGCCACCAGTGAGCGCACCCATTGGAGCCTGCTGGTATGCCAACAGACAGACAGTCAGGAGGAGCATGAGCGAGGCTTCTCGGAGGGCAACTCATGACGGACAGTATGGGAACAACATGGCGCTTGCGCCGCCATCGCAATGGGAAGTATTTTTTGAGTACCGACAGGCACACTACTGCCGGGTGTCGAAGGAGAAAAATGCATCCTCAGGAAGCCCACCAGCGTGCTCCTCATTGGCCCAACCTTATACCGTGACTTCCAGTGCGCTCTACCTCACATGAACCTCGAGGGGGAACGATGGGTTACTTCAACCAGGTACCAGAGTACAGATGCGACAATACATGGGGCATCTCTCGGAAAGACCGAGAAGTGAGCCGAACGGGAGAGGGGGGCACGGAATTCAAATTGTAGAATAAGCGGCTCCACCAGCAACAGTTTGGGGTCTCGGGCCTTCCGTCTCTCCACACTCTCCTCCTTTTGAGTTCGTGTCGTCGTCTCCTCCCCCCCCCTGGCTTGGGCGCCCTGCTAAGCCCGAACGCCCCCTCCCCTAGGGCGCCCTGCTAAGCCCGAACGCCCCCTCCCCTAGGGCACGCGGAAGGGCCGGCAGCCGCTCCCGCCGCACTGACCCGAAGGGACTCGTAATATAAAGTAGCGAGCCTCTCTTGCGGGGCCACTTCGGAGTTCCGTCCTTGAGCTGCGCGGCATGCCCCCTGCCGGCCTTAGTGAGAAGGCAGGTCTGGAGCACGACAGATCGCAGGGGAGTTGGACAGAAACGCGTAGGTCACCTGAATAGGCGTTTTGACGTTGTACCCCCCTATGTGGATATCCTTGGTCGTTGGTCTGACCCCCCCCCCTCCCCCATCCTCCTCCTCCTCCTCCTCCTCCTCCGCCTCCTCCTCCTCCTCCTCCCTCTCCTCCTCCCCCTCTCCTCCTCCTCCTCCTCCTCCTCCTCCTCCTCCTCCTCCTCCTCCTCCTCCTCCTCCTCTCTTCCTCCTCCCCTCCTCCTCCTCCTCCTCCTCCTCCTCCTCCTCCTCCTCCTCCTCTTCCTCCTCTCCTCCTCCTCCTCCTCCTCCTCCTCCTCCTCTCCCTCCTTATCCCCTCCTCCTCCCCCCACCTCCTCCACCACCACTTCGTCCTCCGTTTCCTCCTCTTCCCCTCCTCCTCCTCCTCCCTCCTCCTCCTCCTCCTCTCCTCTCCTCTTCCTCCTCCTCCTCCTCCTCCTCCTCCTCCTCCTCTTCCTCCTCCTCCCCCTCCTCCTCCTCCTCCTCCTCCTCCTCCTCCTTCTCCTCATCCGCCTTCCCTTGATTTCTCTCTTTCTCTATATGCCATTACCTTGTTTTTTTGTTTGTTCATATACTATACATGTGTGTGTTTTGTTGTTTCTCATTCTCTCTCTCTCTCTTCCTCTCTTTCTTTGTTGTCTCACTATATCTCTCTCTCTCTCTGTATCTATCTCTCCCTCTCTGGCTCTATGTTTTTTGTTTTCTCTCTCTCTCTCTATCGCTCTCTCTATCGCTCTCTCTCTCTCTCCCGCAACGTTGCGGAAGCAATCCCTTGCCCGCGCCGCAAGTTGGCGCCCCAGGGTGGCTTCTCGCGAAGGGCCGCGATACGCAACCACGCACGGGTGCGTCGTTTCCGTTGTGGGGAAAAGGGGGGACAGGGGCCCCAACCGACCAATCCCACAGTCCCGAGGATCAAGAGGTCGTCAAGGAGCGAGACGAGAGGGTGGAGGGCGTCTTTCCCACCCACATCGTGCGTGATATTCGGGACGAAAACCTTTGTGCGTAGCGTAGTACATGTTGTGTTTTTTCCGCAATTCAGTGGACGCCGTACTCTCGTACCTCCTCCTCCTCCCCCTCGCACTCCAGGACGACCCTTTCGTCTTGGCCAGCTTCACGCGCGTCTTTTAACGGACCGGTTGACGACTCGTGCGCGGATTCGGCACCGCGCTGGTCGCACCTCCTGCCCCTCCTCCACCCCCTCCTCTCCCTCCCCCTCCTCCCCTTCCTCCCTCCTCCCTCGCTTTCTCCCTTTCCTCGTGTTCCCTCGCCTCCTCCTCCTCCCTTGCCCCTTTTTCTCCTTTTTCTCTCTCCCCCGCCTCTCCCGCATCCATCCGCTGCCCGCCCGACGTCGTGGGCCCGCGTCCAGCAACGTCACGTTGACGGTGGCCCCGGGCCTCACTTCGCAGCCGATCGCGAGCAGCCTCGCGTGCGCAAAGGCGGCGGACAACAAAGACAATCAGCAATCGTTGACCGACGACGACCGACGGAGAGCGGCGGCGGCGACGACGGCGGCGATTGCGACGGCAAGTGAATGTGGAGTTTTTCGGACCACTAGATGTTTTCCAGCATCTGCGTCTTTTCGAAAGGTTTTCGGGGCCGCTGGGATCGCCCCAAACGGAGTCGTGGGACAAGGAGTACGGATCGACGATCGAAAGCCGACGACGACTTCGACGATGATGATTGTCCCGTTTCCATTTTTTTGTGCGTTGTTTTAGGGAGCCTTGGTGGCCGCGGCATGATTGGCATCACCGAGGCCATGGTCAGAACGCACCCCATGAGAAGTCGGGACGACCACGACGCAGAGATGAACAATTTGAAGAATTTCCGAGCTTCCCCTCAAGAGGCCTCTGGAGGGCCCTCGCGGCGACGCTTGCATCCGCGTCGAGTTTTGACCACGACGACGACGACGACGACGACGACGACGACGACGACGACGACGACGACGACGACGACGACGGCGGCGGCGGCGGCGGCGGCGGCGGCGGCGGCGGCGGCGGCCGCGGTGGCGGCGGCGGCGGCGGCGGCGACGGCGGCTGCGGCGGCGGCGGCGGTGGCGGCGGCGGCGCGGTGGTCGCGGCCGCCGCGGTTGCGTGCGTCAAGGGCGGCGAGTTCAAGACGGCCCTGAACACCGACATCTTCATCGCGGTCTCGCGCCGCGGCTTCTCTGGAGATGCGACCTGTGTCGGCAACAGGGCCTGGGAGTAGGCACCAAAGCAGAATGTCAGATGAGATGTGTTGATGCTGCCGGATCAAGCCTCAAATGAAGCACGGTTCTTGGGCGAGCCCACTACAGTCATCACGTTGAGAGAAGGTCTCGTTCGAGGTCGGAAGGGGTTCAGTGGTTCTTTAGGTTTGCGTTCGTTCCGTTGCTTTTTTGGTGGCGAGCCCCTTCGGTGTTCCTGCGGACTCTACGGCCGTAATGTCGGATTTAACGGCTTGCCTTGGAATGCCAGGGGTTTTGTTTCTTAGAACAGCAGCCCGACCATGACTGGAGAAGGATGGCCAGCAGTGGTAGTGGCGGTGGCAGTGGCTAGGCAGCAGTTGCAGGGGCAGCAGCGGCGGCGGCAGCAGCCGAAGTACCATGTCTCGTGGAGGGAATTATCTTGACCAGGGTTGGCCAGATGGTTGGCTGGCGGTTTCCGGCGTAATGCGATTGTAAACCACGTGAGCGTTGTATACTTATTTTCGCAAATCGTTCTTTACAGCGTACTAGCGTCGATTAGCGTTGAGTAATCGATGAGATAGCGCCGATGTAGCGTCGAGCATCGTCGACTTAGCTTCGAGTAGCGTCGATTCTCGAGAGTCAACAAGATGGTACGGGAGGATTCCATGAACTGCCACCGAAGGGTCATGGTTCTTCGATTGGCGATTATTTCTTGAACATCGGGTGGGCTGGAGGGGTGAGTCTCCCCCAGGTTTGGGCACGAATTGTCAGCGATGGGCGCTTCAGATTTCACGATTTCACCGTCAAGGTCGACCCAGACGCCGTGTTCATGGCGCAACGCCGCGCCCTCTGCAATTCGTGCGCCGAAGCGTCGGGCGTGTGGGGACTGCAGAGGCTGCGCTACCTCCCCTGGATATGCTACCTCCGCCGCCTCTGCCTTTTTGTTCGTCATCTTCTTTCTCCTCGTTTCTCGTCGTACTCCTCGTCCTCCCAATCTCCCTTTCTCTCAGCCTCCTCCCCGACCTGTTCCTCCCTATCCTCTTGGTCCTCGCCCCGCACGCATTCGCACTCGTCTCCCAATGACCAGTCTCCCGTTGCTTTTAGTCTTTGTCGTCGCTAGATTTCGCTCTATGCATGTCTTCCCCATGCCTCCTCATCCACAACGTCATCGCCCTTACCGTACTCCTATCACCTCCTTCCTCCTCTTCGTCATCCTCCTCATCCCCATTCCTCCATCATCCCTCCCCGGCCTCATTCATACTCGCCCTTTCTCGTTCCTCAGCCTAATCAACCTTCTCATCGGCAACATCCGCATATTTCTGGTCACTATGGCATGAGCTCCAGCATTTGCTCGTACGACGGTGCGCTAGCCTTCCAGCATGTTAGTGGCTACGTGAGCTCACGTGTATAATCGCACTACCGTTATAGATTCAGACCCATTTGATGTTTGAGGCATTCTGCCTATCCTGTCATGTTACTTGGATCATCGGCAAGAGGTTTCTCTTGGTGTCTCTTGGGAGATCTGTTGGAGGCCTCTTTGTGACCTCCTGGCGGCCATAGGGGAGGGATCCTGGGGACCACCTGAGGGCCTCTGGGGCCTTTCGTCAGGGCTTCTTTGGGGTCTAGAGGCCCAAAGGCGTTCTCGGGTGCCACCTCGCAGCCGCCCCTTCGAGCTCCCCATCGTGGGCCTGGGGGGCCTCGGGGGCTGTCTTTGCACCCACTTGGGTGCGCCAGTGAACCAAAGTCATGACAACACGTGCGAGTTCCCAAGCGGTCTGCTTCTTGGGCCGACCTTGAGGACACTCCACGCGGTGCTTCGCGGCATTTTAGCGGATAGTTGCAATCATTGTTATTGTTAATTGCCCGATGTGGCCAAAGGAGAAGAAGCCGCTGTTAGTGCTTTTGACCGGTATGGCACATGCCGTTCAATAACGGAAGCCTTAGTTATTGCGCATACCATGTTTCAGAGAGTTGTCAACATGATTATCATCGTAGCCACGCGTCGTCAGTAATAGACCTCGCCACCATGCCAGCTCAGCATCCACATTGATGCAGGATCGATGCATCTCGTTCTTCCGAGAAGTCTTGATTGTATGATTTGCAGTATTTCTTTAGCTGCCCCGTGAGTAGCGGCCGCAGCAGTAGCGGCATCAAGCGTCGCAGTACAGCGGCGGCCGTTGCGATCGCGACGGCGGTGGTGGGTGGTAGGTGCGAAGCAAGCATACAGTCGGCAGTTGTGGTGAGGTTTCCAAGGTGGTGGCGTTGGAGCGTGCTGATATTGCAGCAGCTGTGGCGGTGTTGACCGCGGCTCTGATTGTGGAGGCGTTCCCTGGAAGCGACGGCCCCGATTGAGAGGATGCGATTGAGGAACAAGCGTGCAATCATTTTGATGATGATGATGATATGATGATGATGATGATGATGCTGATGATGATGATGACGATGACGATGACGATGACGATGATGATGATGATGATGATGATGATGATGATGATGATGATGATGATGATGATGATGATGATGGTGATGGTGATGGTGATGGTGATGGTGATGGTGATGGTGATGGTGATGAAATGTGTGGTGTTGTTGATGATGACAGTGAGTTCAATTGCAGGCGTGATGTTTGGGGTGCTTGTGAGCGCGATAGCGATGGTGATCAGCATCAGGATTGGCATGTGTCATCTGATTTTGCAACATGATGGGCATCCGGTGCAGGCCCATGCAATATCAATGGTGTCGTTGTTTGTATCCATGGTTACGAAGACGCCTACGCGAATCACCGCCGCCCCCTGCCTATTGGGATCGCTCATGTGGCCGAGCGTTGTGTCAAGAGCTCTGCCAAGCTATCGGACCATGTGTTCCCCCCGTCGTTGTGGGAACCCTTCGGGGAACACTTTGGGGAGGATGGCGGGGAATAGCAGGAGGAGGAGGAAAAAGGATTGGGCATTTGGGGAGCCTCTGGGGTGGGGCCTCCTGGGAGCTTCCTGGGAGCCTCTTGGAGGTATCCTGAGGGCCTCCTTGGGCCTCCTGGGGGCCTCCTGGGGGCTTTGGAGGGCTTCTCGCGGGCCTCCTTGTCCGTCTTAGGGCATTCCTGGCCCGTCTGACGCCGTTGGAAGCCGTCTTGGGGGCTTCTCTGGACCGACTTGGGACCCTCTTGGCGTGCTCCAGGGCCGCCTTGGAGGCCATCTTGGGCGTCTTGGTGGGCTCTTGGGCCGTCTTGGGGCCCTCTTGGGGCCATCTTTGGGGCCTCGGGACCATCTTGGAGGCCTTTGGGGCGATTTGGGAGCGATCTTTGGGGGTGCTTGGGCCGTCTCGGGCCATTGGAAGGCCGAAAAGAAGCAAATGCCAAACTCCTTCAAACACCTAAGTAAAATCAATCAATGGAGCCATCTTAGGCCGTCTTGGTGGGCTCCTGGCCTGTCGGAAGCCGTCTTGGGGGCCTCTCTGGGCCGACTTCGGGCCCTCGTGGGGTGCTCCAGGGCCGTCTTGAAGGCCATCTTGGGCGTCTTGGTGGGCTCTTGGGCCTTCTTGGGGCTCCTTCAGGCCGTATTGGGGGCCTCTTGGGCCGTTCTGGGACCATCTTGGAGGCCTCTTGGGCGATCTTGGGCCGATCTTTGGAGGCTTTGGGCCGTCTCGGGCCGTCGGAAGGCCAAAAGGAAGCAAATGCCCAAATCCTTGAAAAGCCGACGGCTAATACATGATTTGGGCCTCTTCGGGCCTTTGGAGGACCTCTCAGAGGCCTCTTGCTCCGTCTTGGAGGCCTCTTTTTGGGGGCGTCTCGGAGCGTCTTGGGCCATCCTGGAGTCAGCTTGGGCCGTCTTGGAGGCTTCTGGGGGGAGTGTGGAGGCATCTTGGACATTCTTGGGCCGTCTTCGAAGCCATCTTGGACCATCTTGGGCGGCGAATTTGGAGGCCATCTTAGCCGCCTCGGAGGCCGGCGTCTTAGGGGATGGTTTGCGGAAGTTGTGATCGTTTCCGGTCCTTTCCAGGTGGCCGGCGGGACAGGCAGGGGAGAGTTATTTCGGAAAGAGAAAACCAGCAGGATCCAGCACGCCGGGCTCCACTTGTGGCACGACCACAGGGGAGCCTGGGAGCCATCTTGGAGCCGTCTGAAGCCGAAAAACCCTTTGCGACCACCTTTTGGGCACTTTTCCGGGTGGCCGGCGGGACGGGCCGAAACCCCAGGGGGAGTTCTTTTGGAAAAAGAAACAAAACCAAAAGCGAAAGGATTCAGGACACTGGGCACCCTTGTGGCAAGCCAACAGAGGGCGGCGGATCCACTTGCATTCGGCCCATCCCACCACCGTGCCCGGGTCGTAGGTCAGAGGCCTCTGGGATGCCTGTGGGGATCTCTTGGGAGGCCTCTCGGAAGTTTCTTGGAGTCGGTTGTGGGGTGCTTTGTTGGCTTCTCGACCTTTCGGGGTTTTCTTGGGCGCCTCTTGGTGCCCGATTTGGATCTCGCAAGAGTTTTGGAGCTTCTGGGGGCCTCTTGGGGGCCTGCTGGCGGACTCGCGGGCCATCTTGGGGCGAAAGGCTCGAATTGTCGGTGCTTGTTCCCCCTCTGGGGCCTCTCTCGGACCCCCCATGGCACCTTAGCCGTCTTAAGGACATCTTGGTCCGTCTTGGAGCCAGATTGGGCCGTCTGGGGGCGCTCTTAGGGGCCTCGTGGGCCGCCTGGGAGCGTCGAAAGCCCGAAACGGCGGGATCTTCAAAATGAATCAACATCTTTCTCTGCTTGTGGTCCTCTTGGGGCCCTCTTCGCCCGTCTGGGGACGCTCTTGCCTTTGGAAAAGTTACGCGACCGACCTCTGGAGCGCCTAGGACCGCCCAGAAGATTCGGAAGTTTGGGCCCTCGGCCCCTGAACCAAAATGTACAAGACTCAACACAGAGAACTCGAAGGGTTCTGAGGACACTCCAGCTCGTGCCTCAGGGTACGGTGACGGATACATGGGTAATCGCTCAACTATGTACGCGTACGTACACGCACACACATATATAATATTTACGTGTATATATTGTACACATACATGTATAGCGTTGTGCTGTTGAGTTGCGGAGCGGCAGCGCAACCGGGTTCTTGCTCTAGGGCCCGATGTGGTATGTTGTCGGAGGTAGTCGTCTCCAGCCATAGGCCATTCAAGAGCTTGAGCTGATGGATTGAAAAAGGGGTAGGACGTTCTGGAGCGATGGCGAGCGGAGCATGTGTATAGTTCGGGCCACGCCCAGTCAGCAACAAAAAAGATTGGGAGGGGCAGGGCGAGGGGGGAGTGGAATAGAGGGAGGGACGGAGGGGTGATCGACGTGCGCGGGGAGGTGGGAGCAGCAGGAGGAGGAAGGACGAGGGAACAGTGGGGAAGCAGGAGAACAGAAGCTAAGGAAGGGAGGAGGAGGAGGACGAGGAGGAGTAGGTGGTGGTTGTGGTGGTGTTGGAGGAGGAGGAGGAGGAGGAGGAGGAGGAGGAGGAGGAGGAGGACACCACCCACCTTCGCCTCTTCCCTGGTACCTTGAAGATACTTCCTGGCCCCAGAGCCACCCCAGAAACCTTTGCGCCTCCTGAGGCCCGTCGAGTAATTGCTTGGCGCCTCGGCCCCACCCTGCCGGCACCCACGCGGCGCATAGTGCAGGCCCACCCAGCGTCCGATGGTTGGTGTCTCCTGCGATCCGTCTCCTTCCATACGTCCAGCCCGCCCCGCACCCCTCCACTCCCCAAGAGCGCCCTCGAGGGCGCGAAGTTATTCGCGCTTCGCGGTTCGGCTCCGACCCCTCATCATCCTCCCCTTCTCCCCTGGGAGGCGGCGCGAGAGCGCGAAGTTATTCGCACTTCGCGCTTCGCGCAGCGCGAAGCGCGAAGTTGGGAGCCCTTGCCGCTCCCCCACCGCCCCTCCCAAGACGCTCGAGCGGAGGCCTCCGCGGATACGCTGCCCGCCACCCCGAGCGCGCCAGCGGGCTGTACCTGAACAATTGCAGGCCGCGGGCGCGCCCTCGCCCGCGCCGCCGTCGCTGCCGTTGCCGCCGCCCGTGCTCTCGTCCTTCCGCCTCTCGTCGTCGGTCCTCCTCCTCCTCCTCCTCGCTCGTCGTCCTCGTCCGCCGGTTGCTGTTCCTGCTGCTCTTCCTCGGCCTCCTCCTCCTCCTCCTCCTCCTCCTCCTCCTCCTCCTCCTCCTCCTCCTCCTCCTCCTCATCATGTGTTTCCCTGTCCTCCCTCGCGCCCCTCCCCTTCTTCCCTGTCCGATTGGCCTCCTGGCCTCCCCCTCCTTGGCTTTTTTTCTTGCGCAGATAGCAGTTATCCGCCTCCCTCCTCCTCCTCCTCCTCCTCCTCCTCCTCCTCCTCCTCCTCCTCCTCCTCCTCCTCCTCCTCCTCCTCCTCCTCCTCCCCCTCCCCCGACTCCCTCTCCTTGTCCACCTTCCTCCTCCCCCCCTGCCCAGTCTCCGCCTCGTTGTCCACATCCTTCCCCTTCCGTTTCCACCTCCCCCACCTCCGCATCTTTTTCCCCTGACCTGTGCGTGCGTGCTTTTCTGACCAGATGTTCGAGGACAGTCCAGTTGTGGCGACAAGCCCCCCCCAGAACGTGTGCCCTCGACGTTCGATCTCCATCTGGTCCTCACTCCTCCCCCTCCGCTTACTGCCACCTACTGTTGTTCCATCCAGTCGTTCCTTCCGCCAGCCCGCGTTGCTTCATTGCTGGCAGTTGGTTACGTTGGCGAGTGCCACGGGTGAGAGGGCGGGACCAAGAGGGGTCGTTGAAAGGCACGCGGAACCATATCTCAATGCCCTTTGGTGACGGGCTTGCAGGATGCGTCCGTACATCGTGCGTCGATGGCGATTGTTCGCAAGAGCCAGTCGCGACGGCTGGAGCCTCCATCCTTGGCTAAGCGCGCTGCTCCCGGAGCCAGTCGCACAGACGTCACGCGCGCGGCCGAGCTTACAGTACAAAAGATGAGCTGAACCTGCCCCTTTCGCTTCTGCTCCTCAGCATTGTCATCATCATTATACCTCTCCTCCTCCTCCTCCTCCTCCTCCTCCTCCTCCTCCTCCTCCTCCTCCATCTGCTCCTCCATCTGCTCCCCCTCCTCCTCCTCCTCCTCCTCCTCCTCCTCCATATGCTCCTCCTCCTCCTCCCATCCCTCCCTTTGTGTCTCGCTGTCTCGACGGCGCGCCGAGGGGGGGGGGGCGCGAGAGAGGGGGCGAGCCTTCTCTCCCAGGGCGGCGCCGCCCCTCGCAGACCTCCGCCTCGTGCGCTGTCTTGGAGCGGCGGGAAGTGGAAAAGGCGAAAGCGCCAAAATCTTTTTTATACACATAAATACATCTAACGGTGGACCGGGCCCAAAGGCCTTCAAGGCAGCCCAAAAAGGAAGATCCACAGGAGACTTGTACATTTCAAGCCAGCCCACTTCATATTGAATATCTTCCCACGCCGGCCCTGAAAAGCTCGAAGCCCCCGCATAATCCCAAGCAAGAGGAGGCCATCGATAAGAAAAGCGAGGACAACCGCGAGAGTCCGGAGGGTTAACGAGGAAGGACGTATAAGGAATATTGGAGGACGAGGTAAGTCAAGGCATGCAATGAGCCTGTCCGAAAAGCACGCGCAGCTAACAACGCCATGCCATGCGCTAGAACCCAAGCGCGCGCGAAGCGCGCGCGCGGTTCTATGTAATATAAACAAATACCGCCCCCTCCGGCCCCAGGTCCCACACCTCCCCCACACATCTCGGGGACGCTCCCGGTACCGTTCCCCCAGCTTTTCTGGGGAGCCTCCACAGCGCCCCAGGAGGGCCCAAGACGCCTCCCAGAAGCCCCCAGAATTCGAAAGAATGGTCCAAGACGCTCCCGAGCAGCCCAAGTCAGCCTTCCGACGGCTCTCGAGGCTCCCAGGTGGCCTCCAAGAGACCCACAGGAAAGGTCCGAGAGGCGTCCCAGGACGGCCCGAAGCGGCCAAAATCGTAGATGTTCATTGGTTGTTTCCATGTTTTTGGCTTCTCGTGTTTTCGAGCTTTCAATGGTCCAAGAGCGCCGAAGAGGCTCCCAAGACCGCCCCGAGACCACCCAAGAGACCCTTAGGACGGCCCCAAAACGAGCCAAGAAGGCTCCAAGATTGCCGAAGAGGCGCCCAGGACAGCCCCAGACCACCCCAGAACAGGCCCAAGATGGGCCCAAGAGCCGGAGCCGGAGGCTTCCAGAGACCTCCGAGAGGCCTCTGGGACCCCCCAGAGGCCCCCAACACACACCCGATCCTTGAGAGGCTCCAAATAGATCCCGACGAGGCTACAAGAATAGCCCAAGAGAGTTGCGAGAGCCGTCCCGAGAGAGCCCAAAGAGGGTCAAACCGTTGATTCCCGGTGGTTTTTCTAATGTTTTTCGCCTTCTCACGTTTTCCTGCTTCCAACCCACGAAGATCGAGGATCTTGAAAAAACAAGCGGAATTCCCCGAATTCCTTTTTCTTTTTTCAAAGTGGGACTCCTATTCGGGGGTCCCACACATCCCCTGACATCTGGCCGGTACCGCGCCTCCCGGCCTCCCGGGGGGAGACCCGAAGACGCCGAAGGACAGCCCATGACGACCTCAAGGAGCCCCCAGAACGTAAAGAACGGCCCAACACGCTTCCGCGCAGCCCGAGACACCCTTCCGGCGGCTCGCCAGGCCTCTAGGAGGCCTCCAGAAGCTCCAGGGGGTCCGGAAGATCCCACACCCCTGAGGGGCCCGGCTAACAAACCCGCGAGGCACAAACAAAAAACAGCGCCGAACAGCGCCGAGGAACTGGAAAAGCATTGAAATCCCACAATTCCTTTTTTATTTTCAAGATTGGCCCCCGGTCCACTCTTGCACAACAGACCACAATTCAGAATCCAGGAAGCCTTTGAGGGCCCCAAATCGTTGAATACCTCAAGGAAATTAGTGATTTCTGCGTTTCCGAGGCTTGAGCAGGGCCTCCACATTCGCGCCCCCGAAGCCACGATCCCAAGGGATATGCATCATTTTCGCATTTTTGAGGCCACGATTCCCCGTGAATTATGACAAATTCGCGCCCCTGACGCCACGATCCCTCGTAAATTACACAGCGGGCGCGCCCCCGAAGCCACGAATCCGCCTTGCGGAGGCTGCCGAAAAGGCGCTCCCCCTCTCCAAAGCAGAGAAACGGCAATTTTCTGCATTGGGATATGCATTCCGCTGGTATTTTTTTGCCCCCCCCCCCCCCCCGTTTCTGGAAAACTCGGCGGTGGGTTCCACATTCACCCCCCCAGGCCACGATCCCTCGTAAGTTACGCCACATTTGCGCCCCCGAGGCCACGATCCCGCGTGAATTACACCACATTCGCGCCCCCCAAGCCACGATCCCTTGTAAATTACGCCGCTGTCGCGCCCAGCAGGCCACGATCCCCTGCAAATTACACCAAATTCGCGCGCACCCCCCACGCTACGAATCCACCTCGCAGAAGCTGCTCAAAGGCGCCACTCCTTCTCCAGAGCAGAAAAAATAACCTTCCCAGAGATTGCCTGAAGCAATCCCCAGCCGTTCCCAGAGCGCTTCCAGTGAACAACTGGAGGAAAATGCCAAGAAGGCAAGGGAGTCCGTGGACGCCAGAAGCGACCAAAATGATATTACATGAGTTAGCCTATCAAGCCTAGCTAGAAGTTGAGCGCGCGCAAAGCGCGCGCGATGGTTCTAGTATACATATAAGAGGGACCGGGTCCAGGGGCCAGGGGGCCGGGACCCCGACCGCAAATGTGGGGCCCGGCGCGCGGGGAGCCCTGCCATAGCGCCGGGGGCCGTCCAAGATCGTCCGAAGATGGCTTCGGAACGCTCGAAAACGCGCTCCGATGGCTCCAGATGCCTTTCAAGACGACTCCCATGACGCCAAGAAGGCCCCCGAAGGCCCCGAAGACGCCCCAAGAGGCACCCCGAGAGAGTCCCAATACGCAAAAATCGTAGATTTCCGATGGGAAAACTGATGTTGTTGGCGTGTTCGCCTTTTGGGCTTCCACTGTGTCCAAGACGGCCCAAGAGGCACCCAAGCCGGTCGAGGGTGCCCCCAAGAGGGCCCCAAGACGGCCCATGAGGGGGCCAAGATGGCCCACGAGGCGCCTAAACCGCCCAAGAACGACCCAAGGCGGCGCCCAAGACGGGGGCGAGAAACCGGAAATCCGCGCCTGTTGACCCAAGAGACCTCCAGGAGACCCCAGGAGGCTCCAAGAAGCGCCCAAGAAGCCCCAAGAGGTCCCCAAGAAACCCGCAAAAACACAAAGAGAGGCCCCGAAGACGCCCCAAGGGGCACCCAAATAAGCAAAAATCGTGGATTTCCTAATTATCGGTAAACTGATATGTTTGGCGTGTTCGCCTTTTGGGCTTCCACTGCGTCCAAGACGGCCCAAGAGGCACCCAAGACAGTCGAGGATGCCACCAAGTGGCTTCCAAGATGGCTCACGAGGGGGCCAAGACGGCTCCCGAGGCGCCAAAACCGCCCAAGAACGCCCCAAGTCGGCGCCCAAGACGGGGATGAGGAACCGAAAACACGAGCCATTTGGCCCAGGAGACCCCAAGAGGCTCCAAGAAGAGCCCACGAAGCCCCAAGAGGTCCCCAAGAGACCCGCAAAAACACAAAAAGAGGCCCCGAACACGCCCCAAAGTGCACCCCGAGAGAGTGCGAATACGCAAAAATCGTAGATTTCCCATACGGAAATTGTTGTATGTTTTTGCGTTTTCGCTTTTTGGGTTTCCACTGCGTCCAAGACGGCCCAAGAGGCACCCAAGACGGTCGAGGATGCCACCAAGTGGCTTCCAAGACGGCCCACGAGGGGGCCAAGACGGCTCCCGAGGCGCCAAAACCGCCCAAGAACGCCCCAAGTCGGCGCCCAATACGGGGACGAGGAACCGAATATTCGAGCGTTTGGGCCCAAGAGGCCCCCACCCCAAGAGGCTCCAAGAAGCGCCCAAGAAGCCCCTAGAGGCCCCCAAGAGACCAGAAAAAACACCAAAAGAGGCCACGAAACATCCCCCCAATGGGCCCCCCAAAACGGCCCAAGAGAGCCCCAGGGCGCGCCCAAGAGGGTCGACCAGAGAGCTGGTCCGATTGTCCACACTACACAGGGTCCGTCCCCGGCGGTGCCTCAAGCAGGTGTTGCCACTAGAGTCCTCACTTGCCTGAGACAAACTCCATACATGTTTTCGCACAGCGATTACTGTGTCTGTGACACGCTAGAATCTAAGCGCGCGCGAAGCGCGCGCGTGGTTCTAGTGTGTGTGTATGTATGTATGTGTATATATATATATATATATGTATATGTGTGTATATGTATGTATGTATGTATGTATGTATGTATGTATGTATGTATGTATGTATGTATGTATGTATGTATGTATGTATGTATGTATGTATGTATGTATGTATGTATGTATGTGATGTATGTATGTATGTATGTATGTATGTATGTATGTATGTATGTATGTATGTATGTGTGTGTGTATGTATGTATGTATGCATGCATGCATGCATGCATGCATGCATGCATGCATGCATGCATGTATGTATGTATGTATGTATGTATGTATGTATGTATGTATGTATTTATGTATATATATATACATAAGTACATACATATATATTTATATATACATAATGAATTTGGCCTCTTGGGGCCCTCTCGGGAGTGCTCTTGGAGGCGTCTTGGGGCGTCCTGGAGGCCTCCTGGGCAGTCTGGAGGGCGTGAAGGCGTCTTGGGACCGATCGTTTGGCGATTGGGGACCCTCTTGGACCGTCTTGGGGGCCTCTTGGGGCAATCTTCGCCTGTCTTGGTATTTCCTGAGGCCCCGGGGCCCTCGAGGGGGGATGGGTATCTGACCCCCCCACCCCCAGAGCCCCCCCGCCGACGGGGGAGGGATCAAAACGAAGGGGCTTCCCTTCGACTCGATTGCGACCTTCGTAGATGTTTCTCTCGCTGACGAGCTTGAGGAGGAGGGTGCAGGGGCAGGGGACGACGGAGACGACGACTGACGGAGACGACGACTCGAACAGACAAGCCCCTCACACACGCCGACAGTGTCGGCGGATTTGCTTCACTTCGACGTCGACAATGCATCGCCGGCGCATCGCCGATGCATCGCCGATGTATCGGCGATGCGGCGCGATCCTCCGACCCCATCTAGGCGGCCTCTACAGACGGGGGTCAGTGCAAACCGGGGTCAGTCAGAGCGCCGGATCTTGCAGGATCTTGCAGGGCCAGGGTCGCTCTGACCCGCGCTTGGATGCAGGATCCTGCGGGGGCTTGGGTGCAGGATCCTGCAGGATCTTGCAGGACCCTGCGAAGCCCGACTGGCCTGCGTCAGGATTGACCCGGATCAGTAGATCCCCGATCCTCTTCCTCTTCCGACGACGACGACGACGACGACCCCCTCCGCTGCTCCAGGCGCGGCATGCACGGGCCCGTCGAGGTGCTGTCCCGGAGGGCCGTGGAGGTCTGGTGGGGCGGCATACCGGGCTGCCAGGCGGGCGGCCGGGCCGCCGCAGCCGGTGGGCATCGCCACCGTCAGCGTCGATGTCGTCGACGTCAGAGCCGTCGTCGACGTCAGCGTTGAGGTCGTAGCCAAAACGTCGTCCATGTCGACGCCGACGCCGAGGCGGGGGAGGAGCAGGAGGAGGATTATAGGAGGAGGCCGGTGGAAGGAAGGGCAGAGGAGGAGTGAGCGGGAGGATATTCGGAAGCCTGGGACCTTGACGCAGTCAGACAGGGAGCGGGATGGTGGAGGAGGATGGCACAGGAGGATGGGAGTGTGGAGGGCAGAGGATCAGGATGGAAAAAAAACACACAGATACAATGAATCGTCGATCCCCCAGAAAATATGGAAAAATATGGGAAGAGGGGGGGGAAACAAAAACCTAGAAAATATGAGAAACAAATATGGGGAACTGTTTTATGTGTGTGTATTTATTTGTGTGTCCCAGGGCCCCTTCAGAGGAGGAGGGATCGGGAGAAGGCATGAGAGCGGAGGGCGAGGAGGAGGAGAGCGGGGGAGGGGCAGCGGAGAAGGAGGCGGGAGAAGGAGGCAGGAGCGTTGAGCGAGCAGGAGGGGGCGGGAGGAGGCTCGCAGAGAGGGGTGCGCGGACGCGGAGGAGGTTCTCTACGCACGAATAGGAGGACGGAGACAAGTAGGCGTAGAACGATGAGGCCAAGGAGGAGGGGGATGTCGAGGCCGAGAGGGGGAGGTGGTATGAGGAGGAGGAGGAGGAAGAGGAGGAGGAGGAGGAGGAGGGCGAGGAAGTAGAAGAAATAGAGGAGGGCAACGAAACGGTCTAGGAGAAGGAGGAGGAGGAAGAGGAGGAGGACGAGAAGTGGTTGAATTTGACAGTTGGGCAGCGAAGGGGACCTCTTTCTCCTCCATCGTCTCTCGTGTCCCTCTTCCCCAAGAACGATGGGGCTGGGTGCTCCCCCCCCCACCGCCCGAGGCGCACTTCGGAACGGTCTGCTCAGGACCGTGCGAGTGGGGGGAGGACATGTTCATGGACCAGTGCCTGATGAAGGCCTCTCCTCCGCGAGGAGGAGGGGGATGCGGAGGGCGAGGGGAGGGAAGGAGGGCGAGCGGGAGGGGGGAGGAGGAGGAGCAGGAGGAGGAGCGAGCGGAGGAGGGGAGGGAAAGAGGGGGGGAGGATGGAGGAGGAAAACAGTGAGTGAGGGAGAGAGGGACGAGAGAGGGAGGAGAAGGGTGGGGAAGAGAAAAGGAGGAGAACGAGGAACGGGCACAAGAAAGAAGAGGAGGACAGGAGGGCAGAGGGCGAAAGGAGGAGGAGGAGGAGAAGGAAGAGGAAGTGGAGGACAAGGAGCGGGAGCCCGAGGAGGACCGGCAGCGGGACGAGCCAGGTGAGTAAGAGCAGGCGGAACCACGAAGACCCGGTGCCTGAGGCGCCGCCGTCGGAGGTGATGAGCTGCACGGCTCACTGCGCTCGGCCACCAGACGCAGCAGGCTGGTTGTGTATAAGGATGTGCTGCGCGCTCGGGCCACCATCCTGTCCTTGCGCATGGAGCGTTGCGCGGGCCTGGCGGCAAAGGTCTAAAGCGATGGTTCCGAGCATGTCTCGAGTAAGAATGAATTGCAATGTGGTATCGCTCGGACGCGTGCCTTTTTCCCCGGCGAGGACCATCTAGGAGCATCCTGGCACGCAACGCAACGCAACGCCCGATCGGCCCAAAGGCCAGTCCTGATTCAGAACACGGGGATGAGCATGCACAGCGACATTCCTTAGGAATGCCACCGGAAAGTTTGGAACACATCGTAGCCCCCAAAAAATGCCATCCTGGATCGCCTGGCAAACAAGCACGCACGAAGCCGAGACGTGCACGGGGAAGGGACGTCCCGAGCGATGGCAAGATCCGACGGCCCAGATCCGGAGCGCTGCCACGGGCCCGAGCCCCCCGCACGGGGAAAGCCACCGATCCGATTTGGAGGACCCCCGCGATGCTTTTTCGGGGGGGGCTCCCGTCTCGAGAGTCGAGCACAGGGTATCCCTGTGCTTGGCATCGCTCGGACGTGTGCATTTTTCCTTCGGTGAGGACCATCGAGGAGCATCCTTGATCATTTGGCGAAAAAACCACGCGCGAAACCGAAAAAAGCACAGGAAATGGACGTCCGAGCGATGCCCAGTGTGTCGTTGGGGGGAAACCAATTCTCATGGCTGTCCCCCGTCCCTCATTTCTGTCCGCAGCCTGCACGTCGCTCTAATTATGCCGTGCGCAGCTGGCCTCCTCGTCGTCGGGCTGTCGGGCCGAGGGACGAGGCCTTCAGGCCCTGCGCTTCCGTCCAGTCCAGATGGGTCGCTCTCGTACCCCTCGCTCCCCCCCCCCTCTTCTTCCCTCCTCCCATCCCCCTCCTCCGCCCCTCCCTCCCTCCTTCCTCCCCGTCCCACTTTCCCTCCTCCCTCCCTCCCACTTCAGAGAGAGTGCGCACCAAGACCGTGCTCAATATCCAGGTCGGCCCAGATTCCTTCTCCCCCCCAGACATCCCTCGATATGTTACGCTCAAGCCGCGGCCCCAGAGCTCCCGACCCCTTACCCGGAGGTAGTTTCGCATCCCGGATCCATCGCTGGTATCCTTGGGGCCCGACACTTGGCCGCAGAGGTTTAGATTATGGGAAGCACGCCCCGATTGAAAAACATAGCGTCGTAGATCTGGGCCCCATCAACAGCTCGCAGGCGATGACTCTCCACAAACCCCCGAGTTCTTCCCCGCAGGGAAAGAAAACACTCAGAAGAGGGGGGAACTCGGGGATACCCCCTTGGGCCAAGGGGAGCTATTCGGACGCGCCCCTAATGAGGACGGACGCCCCCCCATCGCATACCCCGCGTGTGGCCCCAGACTTGGCCCTGAGATCCGATGCAGCGAAGAAGTTGCGGCATCGTGAACCATCACGCCCGGAGCCCCAGACCCCACTTTCTGCGCCACGTCCCGCGCCGGATCGATCCGCGAGGGCCCCGGGGCCCGGCGCGGGGCAGCAACGCCCAGCGCGGAAGGAGAGAGACTGCGGCGCCAGGCTCGCAGGGTGCGTCCAGCCGAAAATCCCGCAGGGCGTCTGGGACGGAGGTGCTAACCCGGGTTTGGGACGACACGAGTTCGGCGATGGGACCAGGATTCAGGCTGTGATGACCTGGGCCTGGTTTTCCGAACATTGCGAGAGATTCGACGGTTCATGCTGAGGTCGAAGATTTTGGGGCTGGGCATCAGATCATGCTGCGCTCGCTGGTGAAACTCTTGGGGCTGTGCACCCACCCCGTCACTGGCCGCACTGGCGACGGAGACCAGCACAGCAAGGGCGGCCCGGGGGCGCGCGGCGCCAGGACCGAGGCCGAGCCCGCGCGGAGGCCTGGGCCAGAGCCCGGGCGGGAGCCCCCGGACCCCAGGCGTCGTGATTTTTTTCGCAGCCCAGACCCCCTCGCGTGGTGACAAAGCACGGCGAGAGGTTTTCCTATATGTTCTGCCTCTGGGGCTCTTGCCAGGCCTCGGGGCCGTCCAGAAACGACTCAGGATGACAAGCTGGTCCCGCGGAAGGGGTCGAGACCTCTGGAGGTCGACGTCACGAAAAAATCATGACGTGGGGGATCTTGGAATGTCGACCCCCCGAGGTCTCGACCCATTCCCCCAGGACTGCTTTCTCGTCCCGAGCCGTCTTTTGACGGCCTCGCGGGGCCCGGCGAGGGCTCCCAGAAAGGGCGAAAACGGCAGGGAACCTTGCTGCGTGATTCTGCTCCTGTCTCGAGGGGTTCTGGGCCGAGGCCGCCCGGTGGGGGCAAGCAGGAAGAGGAGGAGGAGCAGGAAGAGGAGGAGGAGGAGGAGGAGGAGGAGGCGGAGGAGGCGGAGGAGGAGGGGGAGGGAGGAGGAGGAGCGGAGGAGGCGGAGGAGGTGGAGGCGGAGGAGCGGAGGAGGAGAGGGAGAGGAGGGCGGAGGAGGAGGAGGGAGGAGGAGGAGGAGAGGGGCAGGGGAGGAGGAGAGGAGGCGGAGGAGAGGGGAGGAAGAGAGGAGGAGGAGGAGGAGGAGGAGGAGGAGGAGGAGGAGGCCGCGCATGCGGCCCCTCCCAGGGCGTCCGCGGGCCAGCCGCAGGTGCTTGGCGTCGAGCGCGTGGACGAGCCGGGGCTGCTGCGGGGCGCCCGGCAGCCGTGCCCTAGGGAGTGGCGAGCGAACGGTGGGCGGCCTCCCTGGCGTCGTGCTCGTCCGCTTGGGTTTGTTATTGTCAGGGCCTTCCGCCTTCTCCTCTTCCTCCTCCTCCTCCCCCTCCCTCCTCCTCCTCCTCCTCCTCCTCCGCCTCCTCCGCCTCCTCCTCCCTCTCCTCCTCCGCCTCCTCCTCCTCCTCCTCCTCCTCCACTACAACTACTACTACACTACTTTCTCCTCCTCCTCCTCCTCAACCTCCTCCTCCTCCTTCTCCTCCTCCTCCTCCTCCTCCTCCTCCTCCGCCTCCTCCTCCTCCTCCTCCTCCTCCTCCTCCTCCCTCCTCCTCCTCCTCCTCCTCCTCCTCCTCCTCCTCCTCTCCTCCCCCTCCTCCTCCTCCTCCTCCTCCCTCCTCCTCCTCCTCCTCCTCTCCTCCTCCTCCTCTTCCTCATCTTCCCCCTCCTCTTCTTCATCCTCCTTCACCTCCTCCTCCTCCTCCAACTCCTCTTCATCCTCATCCCCATCCTCCTCCTCCTCCTCCTCCTCCTCATCATCATCAGCAGCATCATCATTAGCATCATCAGCATGAGCATCAGCATCATCCGCATCAGCATCATCCGCATCATAATCAGCACCATCATCATCATGAGCAGCATCATCCGCCTTGACAATCTAAATCGAGACAGAACACCCATCACTCCTGGGGCTTCAACCCAGCGAGCCTTTCTGGAATTTCAGCACACTGTTCAGACAACTGTGTGCGGCGCTGAAGCGAGGACCGCATGCTGAAAAGAGGCCGCCCTCCGTTCTCAAACGCGTTGCAAACTCTTGTCAGACGAGAACCACATGTTGAAAACAGACCGCCGCCCTACATCCTTGGAGCTGGTGCAAGCTTGTGACACGAATGTGCGCGGCGCGAGCAAAAGGGATGGAAGAGGAGGTGGGAGGAGGAGGTGGGAGGAGGAGGGAGGAGGAGGGAGGAGGAGGCAGGAGGAGGAAGAGGGGGCGCGGCGCAGGGAGGAACAGAGGAGGAGGAGCAAGAGAAGGAGGAAGAAGAAGAATGAGGAGGAGGAGGAGGAGGAGGAGGAGGAAGAGGCTGGAGCAGGAAGAGGTGGGGGATGATCGAGGTTCGAGGCTCGGGGTGCGAGGGTCGACGTGCGATGCGAGGGTCGAGGTTTCGAAGGCCTTCGCTGGGGGGTTTGTGGAGTGTACGCGTGCGCGCGCGTGGCGGCCCGCTGTGCCGCGCAGTGCCAGGCTCTCCTCCTGCTCATCCCGTCCTCTCCTCCCGCGTCCCTGTCGTTTGGCCTTCGGGGCCCTGGCCGCCACGGCGACACGCAGCTCGAGGAGCGGATCGGGAAGCACCCTAAAGAAGGGTCTGGCGACCAATGTTGGCCGCTCTCTGATGTCTTCTTTGTGGTGATGATGTTCTTCCGGGGGGGTGAGGGAGGAGGAGGGTGATACGAAGGAGGAGGAGGAAGAGGAGGAGCGGGAGGATTTGAAGTAGAGGTGAAGGTAGAGGTAGAGATGGAGATGGAGAAGGAGGAGGAAATGCAGGAGGAGGTGTGGGAAACAATTACGCGCTGAGGTCGGAAGAGCAGGAGGAGGAAGAGGCGGTGGATGAGGACGAGCGGGATAAGAAAGCATGCTGAGGTTGGAGGAGAATTGCGATCCCCCGGCGGGCTGGCAGAGCTGCGAGAATTCGGCCGCGGCTGTGTTCCACCCCTTCAAGGACCCGATCGTCCCTGCTCCTCGTCCGTCCGCCTCCCTCATCCCCCGCCTCCTCCTCCTCCTCCTCCACCCCCTCCTCTTTCGTCCTCCTCCTCGTCTTGGAGCGTCGGGAAACGGAAAAGGCGAGGACGCCCAAATCCAACAACAACCCAAAGGAAATCACAGAATTTGGCTTCTCGGGGCCCTCGTGGAGCCCTCTTTTTAAGCCGTCCGGAGGTCACACTGAGCGTTTGGGAACGACCTTCGGACGATTCGGTCTCTTTGACTCATCGTGGGGTACTCTTGGAATCGTTGCGGCTTCCCTGAAGCTCGCCCAGCGCGGGCGGACGCTTTACGGGAGCATATAGGAGTTCGTCGCGCAGCAAAGGGTATGTCCTCACGCGGGGGGCCGGGCCCCTTAGAATCTTACAATTTTGCATCAACACGACAGCCCCTCTACGGGCTCCAAACGCTACGAACCTGAACCCTTCAACTGGGGAAGGTTTCAAACAAGAAAAAAAAAACGACAGCCCCTCTACGACGCACAATTGTACGAGCCTCTGGGCACTCCACTGCCTGCTGTGGAGGGCACAGTGGCGGCTGTCTGTACAAGCGGCACTTTGCGTGCCTTGGCTCATGCAAGCAAATGCAGCACGATGCCACGGAGTTCATCACAGGACAGTCGGAGATGACGCTGTCGTGCGTTCGCAATGAGCGGGAGTGACGACAGAAGGACGGGTTGGAGGAGAAACTCTTCGTCCTCTCGTGATCCATATCGTCGTCGTCTCCCTAGTCCTCTTCTTTTCACTCTTTCCCATTTCCTCGTCCTCCTCCTCCTGCTCCTCCCCCTCGGCGTCCCCCTCCTTACTCACTTTGGTATGCTTCGGTCGGTCTTCTCCGAGGAAGAGGAAGGAGATTGGACAACAGAGGGGAAAAGGAGAGAAGAAGAATACCAAGGATCAGCAGAGGGCTGTTGGGAAGGAGGTGCAATAGCGGGATCGCAGTCGAACGCAGGTGGGGTTGTCAATTTTTGCGATGCCTGTTGCGGAGGAGAGGGTTCCACACCCTGCGACTGCGGTTGAAAACTAAAACTCGATTTCCAATTGTTGGAGGATCTCGCGGGGCGTAATTGCAGTTCGGGAGGTTCGGGAGATGCAGCGACAAGTTTAAACTCGTCAGATTGGGGGGGAATGCCTCACACGAACCCGATGGTTTTCTAAGAACGACGTCCAAAGTCATTGTAATGTGTGATGTTCTTGCAGGGGGGCTGCTTTGATATAAGAATATCAACATATAAGTACATAAGGTTGTTCGGACCCTGGCATCGCGATCTGCTCGAGTGATGCGATTGGTTTCCAGAATTATGATGGTGTCCCAGGGCGAAACGGCCAGAAAAGTCGCGAACAGGAGCGGACGGTTTCCATGTATCGCCTCTGAACTCTCTTCCCTCGGCGAGGTGCGTATGATAATATGGAATGGCCTTCGGCCCATCCCGCCGCCGTGCTTGGGTTGTGGCTCAGAGTTCTCAGGGATGTTTCTTGGGGTCTCTTCGGAGCGCTCTTGAGGGCCTCGGGGCCGAGGGCTCGAAATGTCCGTTCAGGTCCCCCATCTGGGCCACCTCTGGCCTCATGGGCCGTCTTGGGCGCCTTGAAAGGTCGTCTTGAGGACCTATTTGGAGCCTCTTGGGGCGATCTTGGGGGCCTCTCGGGGCAGTGCTGCAGCGTCGAGATCCTGCAAAAGGCGGGAACGCTAAAATCGCTCGGAGGCTCGAGGAAAAGCAACGGCGTTGCCCTCCTGGTAGGGCTCTTGGGGCCCTCGCTCGGCACCGCGGGCCGTCGTGAGGCCACCCTGGGCCCGCTGGAGGGCCCCTGGGCCGACCCAGGGCCCTCCTGGACCGTCCTGGGGCGCCTCTTGGGGCCCTCTTGGCCCCTGTGGGGGCCTTCCTTTGCTCCGAGAGAGCTGTGCGTAGGGGAAGAAAAAGTGGCATGAACATAAAAACACTCGGAGGTCCGCGCGGATTTCCGCGCTGGACCCCCCTGGCGGCGCCTCCGGCGCCGCCCCTGGCGCGCTCCGCCCGCCAGGGAGGGGGGTGTCCAGCGCCGATCCGAGACATCCGCGCGGACCTCCGAGTTTTTATGTGTATGTCACTTTTTGTTCCCCTAGACACGCCTGGGCATGCTCGGGGGCGGCAGAGAGGAGGGTGATGCCGTAGGGGGGGGGGGGGCGGATGTCATGGCGTGGGCCATGACAATTCCCTGGATTTCGTGGCGCCTCTTCTCATTTCGTTGGGTACGTCCCTGGCCCGCCCCCCTGGGCCGCGCACCCGCCGACGGCCATGATTTGCGCCCCCCCTTCTTGGACGCCCCCCTCTTGGCCGGCCTCGACATGCGGGAGGTGAACCCAGCATACAGGAAGCTCCGGAGAACTCCGGAATTGAGGGTCCGGGCCTTCCGAGTTTTCATTGTCAGGATTGAGGGCGGAGGGCTCGAGGAGCATTCCAGCTCGTTCCTCAGGGCAGAGAGGGGAATCAACCTGATTTCGTGTGGATGTCCTGTTGAAGTTCACGGGTGCAACTCACGGGGACGCAGGAATCCTTCGTTACATGTTCGGTGTTAGATTGCCAATTGATTATGTTTTCTCTGGGGCAGGTATGACACATGCCAGACGCGTGGTTCCGCTGTCGGACAATGTGTTTTGTATCCTTTGTTGTCCTGTGATTGAAATGCACCGAGGCTGTTATCAATGTTTGGTGAACGGTTATTGCTTGCTTACGGCTTATGATATCTTTGGGGCCGTTCGGCATCTTCTCTGCACTCGGAAATGCAATTTGGCAATGTCTTTATCTAAGATGTTGTCAACAATCAAATGTTCGAACATACAGGGGCGCAGGAGGCTTGGTTCCATTTGTTGGTTTGAGGTTACCGTGCGTGCACATGTTGTTTGGCTCCGTTTCGATACTTGCCAGACACTTGGATTCGCCGTCGGGTGGTGTCGCTCGAGCTTACAGAGTGGAATGCACGTGAGCGCAGGAAGCCTAGTTACAGTGTTTGGTTTCAAGGCTATCTTTTTGTGTATGCCTTCTATGGCTTCGTCCCGTTGTGTCCCCAGCGCGCTGTTACACGTTTGCTGTGCTTAAATGTTTCGTCGCGTAGAAGATCCGCCCTCATCCCGCGATCCTCCATGCTCCCTCCATCATCCCCCCTCTTATTGCTCTTCTTCATCCTCCTCATCATCTGTCTTCTGCGTGATGATACTGCCGCCCCCTTTTCCCCCCCCCCCACACACGTTTCGACATTGTGCATCACCGAGCGCGTTCCATTATTCGCAAGGTGCCTACGCACAAACGATAGGAGCAAAGATTCCGACGGTGGGACCCCACACGATAATATGTTTAGTTTGCCCTGGGCCCGTTCCTCCTCGTTCTGGCGGGCGCCCACCTCTCGCCCTCTGCTCTGCCGTCTCCTCCTTCCTCCTTCTATGTATCCTCCTCCTCCTCCTTTTCCAACTTTCCCTCCTCACCATCTCCCTACCACTACCTTTTCCCCCTCCTCATCCTCCTCCTGCCTCTTCTCTGTGTGCACTTCCCCTTCCCCTGGCCGGGGCAAGCAAGTAGATTTTCCTCGGCGCCGTCGCCGCCTCGGCCAGCACGCCCCGCGGACTGCTGGGGCGCGGGGGTGGGCCAATAGAAAAAACCCGCGGGCCACACCGTTGGGACAACCCTGTAGGTCTCGAGGTGGGCGCGACCGCGCTGAGGCGGGGGGCGGCACGAAACCCAGCTATGTTGCAAGCTGCTCCGCCTCGGTTTTGGAGGTCCCCGCTATCTCGTCGAACTCCCGGAGCGACTTCAACAGGGACGCCAGCGGCCCGCGTTCCAGGAACTGTCGCGTGGACGGCCGCAGGGTCAGCATGTTCCGCGTGCGCGTGGCGCGGGAGACCACGATGTAGAGGTGCAGCCACCAGTGGTCGTCCGACATGCCCGTGCGACCAGCGTCCTCATCCTTGGCGCCGCGTCGGGGGACTGGGCTCAGCCGAGCGAGTGGCCTTATCAAGACTGCAAAAGTGACCCCGCTCGGATTGGCCCGCGAGGGCTCACATCACCCTTCGGTCCCGCAGAGCCCAACAGTGACGACAGCTACGAGATCCCGAAGATTCGTTCGGATTCTAACATTCAGTCGCGGGCCCAATAGCGAGGGGGCTCCCGCTCGAGACTTCCTCGCGCCCCCGCTTCAGACCCGTCAAGGGTTGCCTGGCTGGGGGAGCCCAAAATTGGCGACAGGTTCTCACGTTTCGCGTGACTCGCTCGGGTTACCAATATGCAGCGCGGGCCCCATAGGGAGGGGGCTCCCGCTTAAGACTTTTTCGCGATTCGCTGACAAACGAGGTTTCCGCCTGACGTTTCTTCAAAATGCAGGCACGAAGGGCCCCATAGCAACGACAGTTACACGATTTGGAGAACCTGCTCCGACTACCAACATGAAACGCGGTCTCCGGGGGAAGGGGGTCCCGCCTGACAATTCCCCGCAATTCGCGCACAAACGAGGTTCCCGCCAGACTTTGTTTTTCTGTTGTTTAAGACATTCCGGCGCGCGGAGCTCAAAAGTGAGGACGGTCACAGGATTTGGATATACCGCTCTGATTACCAACTTGAAGCGCGGGTTCCATAGGGAGGGGGGTCGCGCTTGAGACTTCCTCGCAATTCACTCACAAACGAGGTTCCCGGCTGAGGTTTATTTAATCGTTTCGTTCATGCCGCCGGCCCTGGAGCCCTCTTTAGGGCCTCTTGGGGGCCTCTTGGGGACCTCTTGGGAGTCTCTTGGGGCTCCTTGGCGGCGTTTTGGAGGCCCCCAGGGCCTCTTGGGGGGCTCTTGGGGGTAGTCGATTGCGGCTCCCCCCTCGGAGGCCACGATCCTCGTGAGGGGTGTCGAAAAATATCCTCCCCTGGAGTGGTCTGGTGGCTTCTCCCGGGTTTCTCTCGGGACCTTGCCGGGGTACTTTTCGTCCGGGGGCCCCCATGGGCCGCTCCGCGCGCGCGAACTAGAAATATTGTTAACAAGTTACCGGAGATCTTAGCACGCCTCTGGCCCGTTGGGCCGGCGAATTCAAAGTTTAGGCGCGGTGTGAATGAGTGTGGGTGCGATGTCGATGATGATGGTGTTGATGATGATGATGACGATGCGGATGATAATGATGAGTGGGTCGCGCTTGTCTACTGCAGGATATTGCGTCGTACAGCGGGTGCCACTTCCGGGCGAAGCGCTGAGCCGGATGGTTGGTGTCGGCTGGCGGCGCCCACGCCGACGACGGCTGGCGTCTTTCGGCGGCGGCGGGGGGAAGGCGAGGGCGAATCACGGGGGGGTGCCTGGCCTCGCGCGCGGTGGCAGTCCAAAGCAGGCGGCCATCGTTGCGTGCGCCTTTCGGCCTCGTCCGGCTCGTCGGCGCGCGCTCCAGCCTCCAAACCCCAGCGGGCCTTGGAAACGACAGGGCCATTTTTATTCCCGGTTCCATTGTGCCGATTCCGGCGCTGTTTTTTCCGGTTTTGTCGCCGTTGTTTTGTTGGCTTGGGTTCCGGATCCAATTCCGCATCCGTTTTTTCGCTGCTTCCGGTTGCCATTGTTTCACCGTGTTTATTTTGAAGAGATTTTTGTTTGTTTCGGAAATGATGAAAAATCGGCTCTGCTGTTTCTGGGGCCTTCGAAGCTCCCAGTCTGGGATTTGTTGCTCCCTGTTTTTCCTTGTGCCGCCTCCCTCCTCCTGCGTTGCCTCGTTTCTCTTGCGCCACCTCCTGCTATTGCCCCATGCGAACACAAGTCTAAAAATACGCAGATGTATATATATATATATATATATATATGAGTGACGGGGGCCATAGGTCATTCACTGTCCCTGGGTGCGTGGCCGAAGAGGGCTATGCATTCCGATGTTGTCTTGTGTTGTCGCTCTCGCTTTCGCTAGTCGATGTCGTCGTCGTCGTGGTGGTCGGTCCCTTGTCCGTCCCTCTTGGGGTCGGATTGCCGCCGATCAGCGCTGCCGCTGGCCAGGCCGACAGTCCGCGGCCGCCTCGCCGCTTGCAGAGGCCCGGCCTGCAGAGAAGAAGGATCTACCCTCCGAAAGGGGTACGATCGAAGGCGAAGAGGGCGGGTATCGAGGGTTCGGGAAATACACGTTGAATGACACTCGGGCGAATAAGAGCGAACAGTCTTAAAAGTGTTGTTCCTGTTGTTGCTGATGTTGGTGTTGTTGATGGTTGATGGTGTTGGTGGTGTTGTTGGTGGTGTTGTTGTAGGTGTTGGTGTTGTTGTTGCTGGTGCTGTTGTTGCTGCTGTTGCTGTTGGTGTTGTTGGTGTTGTTTTTGTTGGTGCTGTTATTGTTGGTAGTTGTTGGTGTTGTTAGTGTTGGTGTTGTTGTTGGTGTTGTTTTTGTTGGTGCTGTTATTGTTGGTGTAGGTGTTGTTGGTGTTGTTGGTGGTGCTGTTGTAGGTGTTGCTGTTGTTGTGGCTGGTGCTGTTGTTGCTGTTGCTGTTGTTGCTGTTGCTGTTGGTGTTGTTGTTGGTGTTGTTTTTGTTGGTGCTGTTCTTGTTGCTGGTGGCATCAACGCCCATGTGTGCCCCGTCCCCGGAGGAGGGGGGCGGGCGCAGCAGGCCAGCAGGCCAGCACCCGCACCGACGCCCACGCCCACGCCCGCACCCGTTGGGAGGGGGGGGGGCAGCAGGCCAGCACCCACGCCCTCACCGACGCCCACGCCCACGCCCGCACCCGCACCCACGCCCACGCTCACGCCCGGGGGGGGGGGGGCAGCAGGCCAGCACCCACACCCTCACCGACGCCCACGCCCACGCCCACGCTCACGCTCGCACCCCACCGTGGGCTCCCAGCCGTCAAGGCGCCCGGACCGGATCCCGCCTTGGGCCCCCAGACTTTTTCTCATGTAACATCCTCACACGAGGATCGCGGATCGTGCCCGGGTTGTGGTAGTAGAGGAGGATGTAGCCGTGCTTGGCAGGACGAGGCACGCTGGCATCCTAGGAGGGATGAGGAGGAGGGGCACTTTCAAGCCGCTTTACTCTGAGCCGCCTACACGACAACAGAGCCAGAGCAACTCTGGGGGAAAGGCTGCGCAGAAAAAGCGCTCTCTTGCTTTTCGGCCGCAGTCGTAGTCGTGGGGAAGGGGAAGGAAGGAGGGAGGAGGAGGAGGAGAAGGAGGAGGAGGAGAGAGCAGGAGGAGCACAGGTACATTTGTATACATGTGTATATATATATATATATATATGTGTATGGATGCACATGTACATGTGTATACACATATGTGTGCAAGTATCGTCCTTTTGAGCAGTATCTCGGGGGAGCACTTGCCTTAGGGACTACTAGTCTACAGGTCCACTCAACACTAGCCCTAGGGATTACTAGTCCTAGGGTTTTCCGGTCCTAGGGAGTACTATTCCTAGAGAGTACCATTCCTAGGGAGTCATAGTCTTAGGGGGTACTAATCCTAGGGAGTACCACTCATAAGGAGTACTAGTCCTAGGGAGTACTAGCCCTAGGAAGTGCTAGCCCTAGGGAGTACTAGTCCTAGGGATTACTACCCCCAGGGTGTACTAGTCCTACGCGCCCGGATCCCACCTTGGGCCCCGAGCCTTGATCACATTTAACATCCTCACACGAGGATCGCGGATCGTGCCTGGGCTGCGGTAGTAGATGAGGATCTAGCCGCGAACCGGTTGTGAATTTGATAATTACGGGCCTGGCAGGACGAGGCATGCTGGCATCCTAGGAGGGAGGAGGAGGAGGGGCACTTTCAAACCGCTTTACTCTGAGCCGCCTACACAACATCAGTGCCAGAGCAACTCTGGGGAAAGGACAGCGCAGAAAAAGCGCTCTCTTGCTTTTCGGCCGCAGTCGTAGTCGTAGATGGGTCCCAATGGAGTTGTGGCTAGTTGTTTGTATGAGTGCTGGATGCTTGCTGCCGGCTGCTGCCCCCCCCCCTCGTGGGTGGGGAGGGGCACATGAGTCCAGTCATGCGAATAGAGTGAACGGACTCCTGTGCCCTTGGGGAGAGGAGCACACAGGCGTTGAATGCTTTGTTGTCATTGTTTTTGGACGCCCGAAATGCGTACGGAAAGAACGGGTACAATGCCCAACAACAAATGTTGTCCCAAACCAACAGCGGCCGCTGTTGGGCGGGCGGCCTTCTGTTTCAAATAGAAAGGCCGCGGCGGCGCGGACAGCGAGTCCTGTTCAAAATGAACAGGAACTGCTGTTAGGCATAGTACCGATTCTTTCCGTACCCATGTCGGGCGTCCAAATTGTTGTTGTTGTTGTTGCTGTTGTTGTTGTTGTTGTTGTTGCTGTTGTTGTTGTTGTTGTTGTTGTTGTTGTTGTTGATGTGGTTGTGGTTGTGGTTGTGGTTGTTGTTGGTGTTGCTGTTGTTGTTGGTGGTAGCGGTGTTGGTGTTGGTGTTGTTGTTGTTTGGCGGCGTCCCCCCCGCGACCCACCCCGCGACCCACCCCGCGACCCGCCCGCGACCCACCCGCGACCCACCCCGCGACCCACCCGCGCTTTCCTCTTACCCCCGTCCCTCCCTTCGGGTGCCGTCAAAAGTGTAACTGGAACAAGTTGTCCCCAGGATCCCCGAGGATGCCTGGATGGCCTCCAGAGCACCCCTCACAAGTCCCAGCGGGCCCAAGGGGTTCCAAGTTCCAAGACGGCACGAAGCGCTGGGGACACTCTGGGCCAGGACCACTTCTAGCAACACTTCCTCCTCCTCCTCCTCCTCCTCCTCCTCCTCCTCCTCCTCCTCCTCCTCCAGCCCATCCCCGGCCGCAGCGGCGGCACGGGCCAATTTTTTTGCCGGTCGCGGACCCGCGTTGCGCCACGGCGCGCACGCGTGCGGGCCTTGGGGCCCGAGCGTTCGGACGGCGGAGCGCCCGCCGCGATGTCTTCCACTGTCGTCTGCGGCGTCGAGCTCCCAGCTCTGCTCCTCGCCCTCGTCGAGAGGCAGGGAGGGAAGGGAGGGAGAGAGAGGGAGAGGTAGACAGTAAGTGGAGACAGGGAGAGAGAGAGAGAGAGAGAAACAAAAAAAGAGAGAGAGAGAGAGCGTGTAAGGAGGGGAAGAGAATGAGACAGAGAGGGGAGAGAACAAACAAAACATGAAAAGAGAGAGAGAGAGAGAGATGCAGACAGACACTGAAAGAGTGAGGAGTGGGAGAGAGAGAGAGAGAGAGTCAGGGAGAGAGCAAGAGCAAGAACAAGAGCAAGAGAGAGAGGAGCCGCTGGCACGGCCGATTGCCCGTTTCGGGGTTGGTGGGTTCGGTCCAAGCCGATAAAAGTGGCGGGAGCGAGGTGCTGGTGGCATCGAACGGGCAAGAAGGCCAGAGCAGGCAGGTTCCGTTTGGCGAGCGCGGCACTTCCTGCCACGATGGCCACCAGGATCGAGGACCAAGATGTCCTCCTCCTCCTCCTCATCCTCCTCCTCCGATGCACTTCTTCTCCCGCAGGCCTCCGGAGGGGGGGGGGTCCCGGCCGGCCCGTCGCCGGAGCCCCCCGCGGGGGCTCTCCCCCGCGGCGGCGGCACCGCGCGAGGCACAGGAAAAATCCGGCTCCCGGGGGCCCCGAGGTTGCAGACGCGGGTGCCCCCCTCCTCCTCCTCCTCCTCCTCCTCCCCCTCCTCCGCCTCCTTCTCCTCCTCCTCCTCCTCCTCCTCCTCCTCCTCCTCCTCCTCCTCCTCCTCCTCCTCCTCCTCCTCTCCTCCTCCTCCTCCGGGGTCGGGGGCGGCAAAGAGGGGGGTGATGACTGGGGGGGTGGATATCATGGCGTGGGCCATGATATTTCCCCACATCTCATGGCGCCTCTTCTCATCTCATTGCGTCCCTGGCCCCCCCGCTGGGCCGCGCACATGCCGCCGGTCATGATTTGCACCCCCCCCTCTTGGATACCCCCCTCTTGGCCCCTCCCGAAACATGGGAGGCTGGCTCCTCTGCCTGCAGCTCCACGATCGGACGGCGGCGGCACCCAGAGCCAGGGTTATGATGTTCCAGCCTGTTTTAGGCTTGATCACAAGAAAGAATCTAGAGCGCCAGAAAAATTCCCCCAGAACTCGAGGGTTTTCACGTGTCGGGCCCTGGGAGACACTGTGTCGACACTCTTTCCACACTTTTCCATGTGCTCGAAATTGTTTCTGGGATGTGGTCCGTAAGTACGATGGGAGCAACATAAAGTCAGAGTAAGAAGCAGCACGAACCCAAAATTGCGGATCTCCGCGCGGGTTTCTTGGATCTGCGCTGGGCTCTGCACAGCCCCCTGGAGGCGCCTCCGGCGCCACCCCTGGCGCGTGCTGCGCGCCAGGGAGGGGGGTCCCAGCACCTCCTGTCCAAGAAATCCGCGCGGGCTCCCGAAAGATTACAGGCAAGATACTGGAACGAGGACCGCCTTGGGCTCAGGATTGCCTCTGGTTTCTGGGGGACGTACTCGTGATCGCCACTCGCTCTGGCTAGCAAGGCCCCGTCTTCCCTCCTTCAGCGTTCCGACTGGTAGCACGATGATTGCATATTTCGCCGAGCGCGTTCCACTACTCGCAATGTGCCTACTCGCAAACTTCGGAGAAAAAAATACCCTGGCGACGTACCCAATCCCTGCGCAATGCGGGGCAGGCGGCGACGTGACATGGATACAGATATTTCTGCGAGCGGCAGTCGGAAGGTTCGCAGGTTCCCAATCAAGGAAAAAACGATGAGCAGCTAAGTGAACCCCTGAGCATTTAAAGAAGACCCAAGGTCCAAAAGGAGACTTTAGACAACGGGCTTGACACGTCGGCGGGGCAGCAACAACATGACATGGCCGCCCAGAACTGGCGAGCCCACCAGGAGCCCTCGGAAGTGGCGACAGTTTCGCAGATCGCAGCCCCCCAGGGACGGCGCGCACGCGCACACACACACACACACACGGCGCGCCACGCTTCCTGGGCGACAGCTGCGTCAACGCTTATCTAGAGGCGCCACGCAGCTTGCAATCATTGTACGTCCTGGTTGGGCTGCTTGTGCTTTGGACTCGGCCTTTTGGATGGTTCAGACGTCGCGGTTGGGCTCCTTCCGGCGCTTCCCCACGATCTTCCCTTCCCCACGATTTTCCCGGGGCGCGACGCGCTGCGCGCGCGCTGCCGCGTCTGTCGCTGGCCAGGCACATGCAGCTCGGGAGTCGGAGCCCCTGCGCGCAGCTGTCGGGTCGCTGCACCCGGGCCCGCGCCGAGCTCCAGACAAGCACGCCCTCGGCTCGCCACGCATCGGCAAGGGCCTGTCTTGGAGGAAGGGCTGGAGTTCGCCGGCGGGATCGCACCGCGCTTCCGCCCAGCAGCCTCGCGCGCGCGATTGATGGCTTCTTCGGATCCAGCTTCTTCACGCGTGGCCATCGCTAGATTGCAAGGCATTCCGATGGGCGGCACCCCAGCAGGGGCCAGTCACCACTGCGTGCTCTCGAGCCCCGAGCGTGGCGAGCACTGGCGCCCTCCACCCAGACCCACTACCCAACGACCCCAGGACCTACGACCCGCTTCCTCCAGCACCCGCTCCCTCCAAACTGAGGTTGAAACGGGGGGGGGAAATAACGAACAACCCCAAAAAAAAACATAAAACAATTTGTT
>CAUYUJ010017283.1:255051-325051 GCA_963575745.1 Prorocentrum cordatum
CTGAGGGGAGGTCTGTCCATCCCCGACGTCATGGTTTTGTTCGCAGCGTCGGCCCCAGAGGTCTCGACTCGAGTCGGCAAAGTGACACGAAGATCGGGACAAAATCGGATCGGGATGGCTCGAAATCTCTGAGAATCGGCGGGTTTGGAGGATCTATCGGGCGCCGCGGCCGCTCCAGAGCGTTCCGGAACGCTCTCAGAGCGTTCCGGAACGCTCTGGGGCGATTTATCCCGATCCTAGCCCTGTTTTACCCAGAGGTCTCGACTCAAGTCGGGCACGTCCCTCCACAGGAGGGATGCTCAGGAATGGTCAAGCATAGTCTAGCGACGATTTGTCGTGCTCGTTTGACCAGGTTTGCTTGTTCGACTGCTTGATATGCGTCCTCTCAAATCCGCCCGTAGCAAGACATGCCTCACCTAGTCTCGACCCATTCTCCAGGACCGGCTTTTCATCCCGAGTCGTTCTGTCCCGAGCATTTTCTTTGGGTGGAGGGCAAAGTGTGAAATCTGAAATGCGGTTTTGAACGGATCTTCGAGGCTCGAATCTGCAAAAGGTGAATCACAGGACGGACTGATGCTCGACGTGCAAAAGCCCACATGAATCTCACCCTGAGCCCTCCACCCTAAGCAGATGCTCAGCTGTTGACAGCCCCGAGGCCGAGCGAGGGCCCCCAGAGGCTGAAGACACCCAAGAACCAGCACCCCGTCTTGATTTGGTGCCCGAACCTCCTGCGTTGGGTTCTCGTCTTGAAGGGGCCGCGTCCCCTCTCCCTTCTTCGGCAGGCTACTGTCAGATCTCCTCCTCCCTCTCCTCTCCTCTCCATCCCTCTCTTCCCTCCTCGCCTCCCTTGCCCCCCCTCGTCCTCCTCTCTTCGCTCCTCCTCTTGTGTCCTGCCTTTTACCTGGCTTGCCCGCGCAATTCCTGGGGGGCTGCGATCTGCGAAATTGTCGCCGCTTTCGAGGGCTGCTGGGGGTCCAGCATAGTGGGTACCAGACGCAGATTCAGATTCGACCTCGCTATCTTTGAGGGGCTGCGATATGCGAAACTGTCGCCACTCTCGAGGGCTGCTGGGGGGGCAGCATCGTGGATACCAGGCGCAGATCCAGATTAGACCTCGCCATCCATGGGGTGCCGCGATCTCCGAAACTATCGCTACTCTGGAGGTTGCTGAGGGGGGAGCAGCATAGTGGGTACCAGACGCAGATCCAGATAAGGCCTCGCCATCCCTTGGAGGCCGCGAACTGCGAAACGGTCGCCACTTTCAAGGGCTGCTGGGGGGCGACAGCCACTTTCGAGGGCTGCTGGGGGGCCAGCATAGTGGGTACCTGACGCAGATGCAGGACCTTGCCATTCTTGGGGGGCTGCGGTTTCCGAAACTGTCGCCATTCTTGAGGGCTGTTGGGGTTGGGCAGCATCGTGGGCACCAGGCACAGATCCAGATCGGACTCGCCATCCCTGGGGTGCTGCGACCTCCAAAACTGTCGCTGCCACTCTCGAGGTTGCTAAGGGGGGGAGCAGCATAGTGGGTACCAGACGCAGAGTCAAATTAGACCTCGCCATCCCTTGGAGGCCGCGAACTGCAAAACGGTCGCCATTTTCGAGGGTTGCTGGGGGGCCAGCATATTGGGTACCAGACGTAGATCCAGATTAGACCTCGCCATCCTTGGGGGGGGCTGCGATCTGCGAAACTGCCGCCAGTTTCAAGGGCTGCTGGGGTGGCCAGCATTATGGTTACCAGACGCAGATTCAAGTTTGACCTCGCCATCCCTGGGGGGCTGCGATCTGCGAAACTGTCGCCACTCTCGAGGGCTGCTGGGGGGCCAGCATAGTGGGTACCAGACGCAGATTCAGATTCGACCTCCCAATCCTTAGGGTGCTGCGATATGCGAAACTGTCGCCACTCTCGAGGGTTGCTGGGGGTAGTATCGTGGGTACCAGGCGCATAATACCTCGCCATCCCTGGGGGGCTGCGAACATCGACGCTGTCGCCACATTCGAGAGCTGCTGGGGGGCCAGCGTCGGGTACCAGACGCAGATTCATATTAGATCTCGACATCTCTGTGGGACTGCTGTTTACAACTTTTTTCTAGCTTGGGCCTTCACTCCTCGTCCTTCTAACGTTGACATGTGAGTCGTCACACGTGCGCGTGTCCCACGCAGTATGCTCACCATATGACGGCGCCTGCATTGTCATTGTCCACGCAAGTGTGGGCCAACTCCCCTCGTCCCTGGATGCAAAATGGGTTGGGTACGTCACAGTGCAATGTTTCATGACTCGAGCGGTCTGGGGAGACTGATCCTGTCCCTCTGGTTATGATGCTCCAACCTACTGTAGCCGTGAGCACCAGAAATAATTTCGAGCACCAAGGAAGTACCGATACTGGAGGGTTTTCACGTGCCGGGCCCTGGGAGGCGATGCTCGCTCGATACTGCTTCGATGCTCTTCTGGGTGCTCGAAATTGTTTCTGGAATGTGGGCCCTAAGTAAGAGGAGAGCAGCAGAACCCACGGGGCCCCATCGTTGAGCCGCCGACGAGCGGGTGCGCGGGCGGCCGTGCTGAGCGACCGCGCGGCGGTGCTGCCCGCGCTGCAGCGGACCTTGCGGGAGCAGGGCCTCCTCGGAGGAGGGCCGGCGGGCCGAGACGGCGGCGGACCTCCCAGACCCCCTCGCGTCGTGGAAAAGAAACACTCCTCCTCCTCCTCCTCCTCCTCCTCCTCCTCCTCCTCCGCCTCCTCCTCCTCCTCCTCCTCCTCCGCCTCCGCCTCCGCCTCCGCCTCCTCCGCCTCCTCCGCCTCCTCCTCCTCCTCCGCCTCCTCCTCCTCCTCCTCCGCCTCCTCCTCCTCCGCCTCCTCCTCCTCGCGGCCCCCGGGCGCTCTCGCCGGGCCTCGGGGCCGTCACCAAAAATTAGCTTGGCGAAAGACCTAACCACATGCAGCTGTGAGTCCCTCTTGGGCCACGAGACGTGTGAGGGGTGTGCCGACATGGGTGCGGCGGGCGCATGCGAACGCTGGCATGTGGGCCTTCGGTGGAGCCCCTTACAGGGCCACGAGACGTGTGAGGGGTGTGCCGACATGGGTGCGGCGGGCGCATGCGAACGCTGGCATGTGGGCCTTCGGTGGAGCTCCCTGGGGGACACGAAACGTGTGAGGGGTGTGCCGACATGGGTGCGGCGGGCGCATGCGAACGCTGGCATGTGGGCCTTCGGTGGAGCTCCCTGCGGGGCCACGAAACGTGTGAGGAGGGGTGTGCCGACATGGGCGCGGCGGGCGCATGCGAACTTTGAGATGTTGTGGACCTTCGGTGGAGCTCCCCACAGGGCCATGAAACGTGTGAGGGGTGTGCCGAAACAGAGACATGCGGAGGGCAGCGGCAAGGAGAGGGAGGGAGGAGGAGGGAGGAGCGGGAGGAGAGGAGAGGAGAGGAACGCGGGGCGCTGTCTCTTCAAAACGAGGGCACAAGACCACCGGATGGCTGGGGGAAAACGACTCGAAGGCAGTCCTGGGGGAGGGGTCCGGACCTTTGAGAGGGTCGACTTTGTGGAAGAATCACGACATCGGGGGCTTGGGCACCTCGGCATGTGAATTTTGGGGGGCCATCGAGGAACAAATTGGATCATCTTAGCAAAAACCAAAATGCGCGCGCGCGTCATCGGAAAAGTGCACGGGGCATGGACGTCCCAGCGATGGCAAGGTGCTGTGCTGGCGTCCCCTGAGGCGGCGTCAATCCTCCACCCAAGATGAAGCACAACTGCCCGAGATCGGACCACTTTCTACCGGAAGTCAACGAATGACGTTTTGGTGGTTTGGGGTGGGCCTAGCCCACTTGAGCGCCACATGGCGTCCTGGGATTGACTCGAAGACACCCACAAAGCCACAAGGACGACGGACCTGCGAATGGTACGATGCGTCGGTTTCCAGCCCTCGAGGCCGCAAAATGCTGCGGCGGTGCCGCACTGGAGTGGGGCCTGAAGGGAGCCCAAGCATGGTACGGTGTAGCGCCGTTCGCGTATCCCTGGCGTCGTGTTCGTCCTTCTGGGAGCCTCATGGATCGAGGGAGGAAAAAACTGCATAAACGTACACTTTTCGGAGCTCCGCGCAGATCTCTTGGCTCGGCGCTGGGCCCCCCTGGCGCACTCCGCGCGCCAGGGATGAGGGTCAGCGCAGGTCCAAGAAATCGGCGTGGAGCTCCGAAAGTTAGAGTCCGCAGACACGCTAACGGCGATGCAGGCAACGGCAATGTAGGTTTCGGTATTGTGGGAATGCGTGGCTCGCGCTTTCCTGCAATTCGCTGTGTCGCTTTCGTTCGATAACCTTGCAGATTGGAAATATAGGAACGTGTGGATCGTGATGTTCTACAAGTTGGTTCCCAACATCGCCGTTAGCGCGGACGGGGTATGTGCACACAATGCTGTGTGCCTCGGCTGGAGGCGTCTCGTTGCCACGGTTCGGATCTGGCGCGAACGACTGGGCCGGGGCAGACCCGGGGAGGGGTCCGCAGAACCGACGCGTCGGCGAGGTCGGCCCTGAGGGATCGTCGGGAGGGGAAAAACACAGGGACACATTTAAGCGTCGATTTTCAGGAAGGTATGGGAAACCAGGGGAAGTGGGGGGGAAGACGAAGATGAAGAGGATCAGATATGAGAAAATGTAGGGGATCCTGGGATTTGTATGTATCTACTCGTGTGTTCCTGGGCCCGTTCAGACAGGGCCGCAGGAAGGGGATCCCAGGCTGAAGCGTCTCGGCTTGAGGCCACTCGCCATCAGGGCCCCCCGTCCCTGAAGGCCCCATCTCTGTCACCGAGCGCGGTCCACTACCTTGGCATCGCTCGGACGTGCGCATGTTTGGGGGGCGGGGACCATCGAGGAACATCCTGGATCATCTGGCGAAAACACACACACACACAGACTCACACGCACGACACCGAAACATGCACGGGGAATGGGCATCTGAGCGACGGCAGGCTACTCGCAGAGTGCCTGCTTGCAAACGTCCGAACCGAGACGCGTGCCTGCCTGGACGTAGTGGACCGCGCATCCCCCACGGCGGATCCTCCTCCTCCTCCTCCTCCTCCTCCTCCTCCTCCTCCTCCTCCTCCTCCTCCTCCTCCTCCTCCTCCTCCTCCTCTCCTCCCTCCTCCTCCCTCCTCCTCCCTCCTCCTCCTCCTCCTCCTCCTCCTCCTCCTCCTCCTCCTCCTCCTCCTCCTCCTCATCCTCATCTCATCCTCATCCTCATCCTCATCCTCCCTCTCCTCCCTCCTCCTCCTCCTCCTCCTCCTCCTCCTCCTCCTCCTCCTCCTCCTCCTCCTCGAGCTCTCGCGGGCAGTCGCGCTGCGAGCAGTGGAGCGCACTTGCCTGCGCTGAGCCGCGGAACCCCGAGCTGAGAGTGGGCCCGGCGAGGAGAGCCGCCGTCGTCTCGGCTGGCCCTCCTCCAAGAGCCTTGGCATCGCTCGGACGCCCCTTCTTCTCCTCCTCCTCCTCCTCCTCCTCCTCCTCCTCCTCCTCCTCCTCCTCCTCCTCCCTCCTCCTCCTCCTCCTCCTCCTCCTCCTCCTCCCTCCTCCTCCCTCCTCCTCCTCCTCCTCCTCCTCCTCCTCCTCCTCCTCCTCCTCCTCCTCCTCCTCCTCCTCCTCCTCCTGTGCATCTTTCCTTCGGCGAGGACCATCGAGGAATATCCTTGATCACTTGGCGAAGAAGCCACGCACGAAACCGGAAAAAAACACAGGGGAACGGTCGTCCGAGCGATGGCCAGGAGCAGCTCCGCTGCGAGAAGTGAAGCGCACCTTCTGGGGAAAATCCGGCAGGCCTCGGGCGGCGCGTAAGAGTTGTAGCATCTGGTCCACACGTCTGCTCCGTAGTCGATAGGTCGACGCTCGCGCGGCGATGCTCCAGCGTCAGTCCGACGCAATTCCGACGCAAGTCCGACGCAATGCCGACGTGGATCCGACGTAAATCGGATCTCAGGTTGTTGCCGCGCGAGGCCTCCAGGATTTTCCTCCTGATGCACCCGTCTGCTTCTTGGCACGCGGGCTCGCGAAGCAGGTCGAGAGTCGGGGGCCCGAGCTGGGGCGGGCCGCGCACAAAGCAGAGACGAAGACCGCGAGGAGAGCGGCGCCCGGCCCAGAAATGCACTCGTCCACGCTGAACCGCGGCGCTCTGCGGACGAAGAGAACTGTGCACATGCACCGATCCTGACGACGCCCGTCCTCGACCCAGGATCGGTGCATATACAGTGCCGTTTTTATTACATGCTCCGCGTGCGGATCATGTATTAAAAATGCAGGAAAACAACGATGAGTTCATGCATAAACTTATTCATAAATTAATCATGTATTGAAATCCTATATGTTAAAAAAAAACGATGAATTAAAAACCGCACCGTACCTCCCTGGCCAAGGCAAGAGGGCGTATGCACCGATGCTGGGCTCGGGGGTTGGGCCTGGCCAGAATCGCTGTATGTGCATGGTTCTCCTTCCCCTAACTTGTCCACGCTGAGCCGTGGCACTTCGAGCTGAGTTGGGCCGGACGGGAGAGCCGCCGCCGCCGTCACTCCGCTGGCTCTCCTCCGGGCCTCGGCGCGCAGGGCTCCGGCGCGCCCGGGGCCCTGGCCGTGGCGCTGCACTGGGGGGGCACGCTGCAGGAGCAGGGTCGGACCCAGGCTCGAGTGGGGGATCGACTGCAGAATCGTCGTCGTCGTCGAGGTCGTCGTCCTCTCCCAGCTCCTCCTCCTCCTCCTCCTCCTCCTCCTCCTCCTCCTCCTCGCCTCAGTTGCGAAATGCTAGCATGAAGTGTTCGAAGTGCCTCAGAGGTTTCCCATTGAGAGGGAAGCTGGCGGCTTTTAGGCCTGACCCTTGCAAGCCACGCTGTTCGGTACAGCGGAAGATCCAGAGCCTGCCCCCGAGGGCCGTTGCCGTTGCGAGCGGGATGGAAGACCCTGTCCCCGATGACCTCTCGGCCGTGCCTGTCGGAGGGGCGGTTCTGGACCACCCTATGGCCGAGTTTTGTGACCCATCCCATGAGCTTGCAGTCCTGAGAGGTGTGTGGTGGGGATCTTGCACAATCAATCCCCCACGGTCCCTCTCCAGGCTCTGTAGCAAGCCTACGTCGCTGGGCCGCGAGGTGTTGTCGCGGCTTTCCAGAGGGCTGCCCCCGAAATCGGGCACCAGTTTCCCTGATTTGTGATTTGTTTTTTTTAGCAGCCTCCCCAGAGGAGGATGACGCTTTAGGCAGAATTAGAATATTAGAATTACTCCTCCTCCTCCTCCTCCTCCTCCTCCTCCTCCTCCTCCTCCTCCTCCTCCTCCTCTCTCCTCCTCCTCCTCCTCCTCCTCCCTCCTCCTCCTCCTCCTCCTCTCCTCCTCCTCCTCCTCCTCCTCCTCCTCCTCCTCCTCCTCCTCCTCCTCCTCCTCCTCCTCCTCCTCCTCCTCCTCCTCCTCCTCCTCCTCCTCCTCCCCCGCCCCTTCCCCCGAGTGGGCGCGATCGCTCCTTACTCCAAAATTGACCCCTTCGTCGAATCTACGAGCAAGCATACGTATTTGTTCGTAGGCGCGACGAGAACATTATTGGTGCGGGAAGACCTGCCTGGAGTCGATCCCCTGCCCAACAGGTGTTCGACGTCATCCTGGCGAGCGACGTGCTGTATAACAGACGGGAGGCGCTAAAGGTGCCTCTGGTTTTGGAGCCGTCTGGGGGTCTGAGATGGCCCGGCACTGACAGCCAGCAGCAAGGGCGGTCAGGTTCGAGGTTCTGGGTTCGGGAAGTGTTCGTTTGCCTTTTTTGACCTCTCTGGACCACTTTCAGGTCGCAGGATTATGAATATAACCAAGAAAAACTGATCCAGGGTGAAAAACTGCGCCAGATGGACCCTGGAGGAAGTCCGGGCGCCAGTTTTGGACAGATTTCGCATCATCCCCCCTCCTGACCGATTCTCGGAGGCCCCAACCAGTACAGACCCCTCGGCCGCTTCCAGCCCTGGCCCAGCTTCTCGCTCGCATCTTGGAGCCCCCAGGCCGGGGCCCTCTGGGCCTCGTGGGGGGTGGTGCACCGGCCGCGGGGGCCCCGTTCTGTAGATCCTGGGGGCGCCTTGGGCCAGGGGCGCTTCTGGCAGCACCCGAGACAGCAGAGCGGGGTACGAAGGGCTCGTGCGCACGATCCAGGCATCGTGCGCCCCCGGCGGCCGCGTGTTGCTCGGGTGCCGCTGGCGGAAGCCGGGCGCCGAGCGGCGCTTCTTCCGCGCCATGGGGCGCGTCGGCTTTTCCGCGGAGCTCGTGGACCTCAGCGGCTCTCCCTGCGCCCAGGCGTTTTGTGGGGCGCGGCTGGGATGGCGCGACTTTGGCAACCCGCGCTGCGCGGCGAGCAACGCGTTCCTGATGGAGAAGATCCCGGCCGCTGGCGTCCCCACGCCGATCGCGGAGATCGACGAGGAGAGCCTATCGGACTCGGAGTATGCGCGCTGGGAGAGCGCTTTCACCCAGCTCTTCCTGTTCGAGAGGGGCCCAGGCTCCGGGGCCAGTGCCCGCTCCGGCGGCGCGAAGCGGAAGGCCGGCGACCTGTGTGAACAGGAGGCACGCAGCGAGGCGCAAGGGAAAAACGTTGCGCTCGAATGGTCGTCGGTTTCCCCTATCGTCAAACAGTGACGAAGCGTCCCGGCGTGCCTGTAGGCCTACCACGCAATGTTCTAAGAACCTTTTCTTGGAGGGCGCGCCGCTGGATCTCCCCAAGGGGGAGGGGGGTTAGGACCCCCCCCCATTCCCCGATCCGTCGTCGGCCCCCCCCCCCCCCCTCCCCCCCTTCCCCGATCCGTCGTCGGGAAACCCTCCCCCTCTCCCTCCCTTTCCCCGATCCGTCGTCGGGGAACCCCCCCGTCCCCCCCTTTCAAAAGGGGGGGAGGTCCGAACCCCCCACCCCCCCTTTCGCCACGCCGCCCCCTGACTCCGGAGCCCGACCCCCGCCACCCCTACCCCGAGTCTTCAATCCCAACCACTAACCCCAGCCGAAAAAGTACTCACTACTCATTACTCACTACCCACTACTGACTACTCGCTATTCGCTACTCACTTCTCATTACCCCCTAGTCACTATTCACGACCCACGACTCACTGTCCACTACTCACTACCCACCACCCACTAGTCGCTATTCACAACTCCCTACTCACTACTCCCTACTCACTACTCAGTCCTCACTTCCCACTATTCAGTACTCACTACTCATTAACTAAGCACTACTCACTAATCACTACTCATTACCCACTATCCACTACTCACTACTCACTACTAACTACTCATTGCCCACAAATCACTACTCACTACCCACTGCTCGCTACTCCCTACACAATACTGACTACACAGTACTCACTACTCGCTACTCCGATACTCGCTACTCAATACTCACTACTCATTCCCCACTATTCACTATTCACTACTTACTACTTACTGAACCCTACCCACTAGTCACTACATAGTCTCTAGTCACTAGTCACAACTCACTACTCACTACCGACTACCCACTACTCACCAATCGCTACTCCCTGAGCACCATTCGATACCCAATTCTTACTACTCACTACTCACTACTCCCTACTCGTTACTCACTCATCACTACCCACTGCTCACTACTGACTACTCACTAGTCACTACGCCCTACTCACTACTCACTACTCGCTACTCCCTGCTCGCTATTCACTACCCACTGTCACTACCCACTACTCTCTATTCATCACTATTCAAGACGCACTACGTACTATTCAGTACTCACTACTCACGACTCACCACTCACCACTCACCACTCGCTACGCATTACTTCACTACTCACTACGCACTACGCACAACCCACTACTCACTACTCACTAATCACTACTCGCCACCCAGTACTCACTACCCACTACTCACTATCCACTACTCATTACGCCCTATTCCCTACTTAGTACTCACTACTCGCTAGCCACTACTCACTAGTCATTATTCGCCACTCACTACTCACTTATCAGTACACACTACTCACTATTTACGACTCACTACTCCCCATTCCCTACTCCCTACTCGCCACTCACTACCCACTAGTCACTACCCAACTCACTACTCACTACGCGTTAACGCACTACTCACTATTCACCACTCCCTACTCCCAAATCCGTAATCCCTACACGAGGGGGGGCGAGGGTCCGACCCCCCCCCCTTTTCCAGCGCCCAGGGGGGGAGAGGGGGGGGTCCGGACCCCCCCGTCCCTTCAAGGGAGGGGGGGGGGGTTCGGGATCCCCCCCCCTTAAAGGGGGGGGAAGGGGGGGGGGTCCGGACCCCCCCCCCTTGAAGGGGGGGAGGGGGGGAGGGGGGGTTCTGGACCCCCCCCCCTTGAGTGTATTCAGGGAGATCCACTGGCGCACCTGTTTTTTGTGGCTTCTACGAAATATTCTAGAGCATGTCTGGGTGTTCAACACATCGGGTTTATGTGCTAAGAATATTGCTTTTGTTATTAGAACACTCTGGGGTTCTGAGAACACATCGTGGTACGCCTATAGGAATGCTGGGGCGGTCGGTCCCTGCTCAAATTCGGTGTGTTGCCGATCGGCGCGGGCCCTGGCACCCCGCCCCCCATGGAGCAGATTTTGGCAGCTCTGGGCGCCTGCTTCAAGCAGGCGGGATCTCCCCCCACAGGATGCGCTGCTGCAAGCAGCCGCAGCGCCGGCCCAAGAATGAGTCCACGTCTTCGGGGCTCAAGAGACGGGGGTCAATGCAAGCGGGGGTCAGTCAGAGTGCCGGATTCTGCAGAATCCTGCAGGGCCAGGGGTGCACTGACCCGGGTTTGGGTGCAGGATCTTGCAGGACCCTGCAGGATCATGCAAGGCTTGAGTGACCAGCCTGAGTGATGTCTTTGTATCCGTTATCGCTCGAAGACGCCTCCGGCGAATCACCGCCGCCCGCCGCCCATTTGGAATGTGACCAAATGTCTTGCCGGCGCCTGACAGATCTAGTCAACTAAATGTTCCCCCAGCCGTTGTGGATACCATGGGGGAAGAAGAGGCGGACGAGGAGTAGAGGGATGAAAGGAGGAAGGGGAGGGGGAGAAGGAGGAAGGGGAGGTCTCTCGGGGCCCTGCCGGGACCTCCTGGGGGCCCGTTCTGAGTCTCGCGGGGCCTCGGGGGGCCCCTCTCGGGGGCCTCCTGGGGCCTGCCTCTCCTGAGGGCCTCTGGGCCCGTCTGGCTCCTTCGGAGGCCGTCGTGGGGCCTCTCTGGGCCGACGTGGGGCTCTTTCGGAGCGCTTGAGGGCCGCATTGGATGTCACCTGGGCCGTTTTGAAACCACCTTGGTGGTGTCTTGGCCTGTCGTGGGGCCATCTGGTGGGCCTCCGGGGCCGTCTGGGGCTGCGGGAAACTGGAAAAGGCAAGACATCGATAATTTGGGTTTCTTCTGACCCTCCTGGAAGCCCTCTTGGGGCGTCGCGGGGGGCTCTTAGAACCGTCTGCAGAGCATGTTTGGACCGTCGTGGAGGCGGCTTGAGAACATTGGAAGCTATCCTGGGCCATCTTGGCAATCTCGGAGGCGATCGTTTTTGACTTGGCGGTGTTCCTTGGATCGAAGACGCCTACGGCGAATCACCGCCGCCCCCTGCCTTTTTGGAAGCGCCTATGTGGCCGAACGTTGAGGCCAGACCTGCCAAGCTATCGGACCACGTGTTCCCCGAATCGGTTTGGAAAGCCTTCGGGGAACACGTGGGCATCTTGAAGGTCATCTTGGCCGTCTTGGAGGCCTCTTGGGCAAGCTTTGGGCGATCTTTGGGGCTTTTTGGGCCGTCTCGGGCCAGCTTCGAGCCAACTTCGGCCATCTTGGTGGGTTCCTGGCACGTCTGAAGCCGTCGGAAGCCGTTTGGGGGGCCTCTATGGGCCGACTTGGGGCCCGCTTGGAATGCTCCAGGGCCGTCTTGGAGGCCATCTTGGGCGTCTGGGAGGCCATCTTGGGCGTGTTGGAGGCCTCTTGGGCCCTCTTGGGGCCCTCTAGGGGCCATCTTGGAGGCCACTTGGGCCATCATGGGGCTCTCTTGGGGGCCTCTTGGGCGATCTTGGGGGCTTCTTGGGCCGTCTCGAGCCGTCGGAGAGCCGAAAAGGCGCAAATGCCAGAATCCTTCAAAAACCAACGAAAAATCAATGATCTTGGCCTCTTCGGACTCTCCTGAGGACCTCTTGGAGGCCTCTTGGGCCGTCTGGGAGGCCTCTGGGGGGCCTCTTGGGCCGTCTTGGGCCGTCTTGGACTCTCTTGGGCCGTTTTGGAGGCCGTCTTGGACCATCTCGGGCGGACTTGGAGGCCATCTTGGGCCATCTTCGCGATTTGTTGAGGATGTCCCGAGCGAAACGGCCGTTTTTTGGAGGATTTTTTCCGGTCGTTGAGCACCTTCCGGGTGGCCGGCGGGTTCTGCCGGAGCCCACTGGGGAGTTCTTTTGGAAAAAGAACCAAAACCAAAACCTGAAACATCCAGCACGCCGTGCACCCCTGCAAGCAGGGGGCGGCGGATCTAATGGCCTTCGGCACATCCCGCCACCGTGCCTGGGCTGTGGCTATTGGATGTTCGTTGGGATCTCGTGGGGAGCTTCTCGGGATGCAGTTTTGAAGCCTCTTGGGAGCTTTGTGGGGGGCCTCTTGGTGCTTCTTTTGGGCCTCTTGGGGCCTCTTGGGCGCCTCTTGGGCGCCTCTTGGGGCCTCTTGGGCGCCCGTTGGAGCCTCCTGGGGGCCTCTTGAGGCGGAAGGCTTGTATTTTCGGTTCGTTTTCCCGCTCGCAGGCCCCTTTTGTGCCGCCTCTGGCGTCTCTTGGTGGGCCGAATTAGGGCGCTCGTCGGCAGTATTGGAGGCCTCTTGGGGTAATCTTGAGGCCTCTTGGGCCGTCTTCGAGCGGTGGAAAGCCGAATAGGCGAGAACGCCAAACTTGTTCGAAAGCCAAAGGAAAATAAACGATGTGTGCCTCTTGAGAGGCCTCTTGTGGCGTCTTGGAGGCCTCTTGGGCTGTCTTGAGGCCATCTTGGGCGTCTTGGAACGATCGTTCGGCGACCCAGGGCCCTCTTGGACTCACCGAATGGTTCGGGAGGTCGCTTTGGGAAGGCACGGCGTCCACAGGAGGCGCAGGAGACACCTCAGAACTCATGGGAGCCAGTCTAGGAAAACCTCGGGAAGGCCTGGGACACGATTGGTCCAGGCCCGTCAGGATTTGCAATCCTCGCTGCCGCAGCAGCACAGCGTCTGCCTCCCAGTGCGGCAGGAGCCGTGGGGCGCTCCACTTCGCACCAGAGGCACGGTGGCAGATTTCCCGATGGCCCGAACGGAGCTTGGATCAAGGGCGCCCTCGAGGGCGCGAAGGTATTCGCGCTTCGCGGTTCGGCTCCGATTCCTCATCTTCTTCTTCTCCCCTGGGAGGCAGCGCGAGAGCGCGAAGTTATTCGCTTTTCGCGCTTCGCGCAGCGCGAAGCGCGAAGTTGGGAGCCCTTGTTGGATCGTGGGACGCTTGGATGCCTACGGAGCCCAGGGTCTCGTGGAGGTCTTCGGGGGCTCCGTCGGGCCCTCTAGAGGCATCCTGGGGGCATCTTGGGTGCCGATGGCGGGTCTCTGTCGGATGCTCCTTGAGGCCTCCCTCGTCACGCCTCCTCCCTCCTCCCCCTCCTCCCTCCTCCCTCCTCCTCCTCCCTCCTCTTTCCTCCTCCTTCTCCTTCCCTCCTCCCCTTCCTCCTCCCTCCTCCTCCTCCTCCTCCTCCTGCCTCCTCCTCCTCCTCCTCCTCCTCCTCCTCCTCCTCCTCCTCCTCCTCCTCCTCCTCCTCCTCCTCCTCCACCCACCCCTCCTCCTCCTCCTCCGTGCCTCTCGAGGTGGGCTTGGGGGTATTGCTCGGGGGAAGGCTCGAGATGTCAGCTCGGATTGCGAAGGCCTTGCGGCCGGTGCCGCCGACCCTGCAAGGGGGGGACGTCGGCGACAACGGCGGCGACGACGACGGCGCTGACGTGGTACTCAGGGACGCTTCTTGTGGTATTTTCGGAGCGCTCTTGAGAGCCTCTGGGGGGGAATTTCGGAGCATCTTGGAAGCCTCTGGGTGACCGCCTGGGGGCCTCCTCGGGCTTCCTGGGACTCTTGGGGACGTCCTGGGGCCTCCTGAGACGGCAACACGGGATTCAGTATCACCTTTTGGTTTCGGTATCAAGTATAGGTTTCGGTATTGTGAAAAGGTTTCAATATCGTTGCATTTGGTTTCAATATCGACGCAATTGGTTTCAATATCGTTGTGCACGTGCGTGAACCGGAAAACCGATACGCGCACTAACCGAAAAAGAACGAAATTCAGAAAAAAATCGCGTTTCCGTGTGAATCTTCCCGATCCTCGGACGCTCCGGTATTTCCATCCTCGTCCTGTTCCTCTTGTTTTCCCCCGTTCGTCTTTACTCCTTTCGATCTCTTCGATCGCTTCTTCTTCCTATTTAACTTTCTCCTTTTGCTTCCTCTGGGAACGAGCCGAGGCGGAAAATCACGACCCCGAAACCAGGAACTACAGGCAAGTGCGGTGCCCCGAGGCCCTACGAAAATTCTTACGTATGGCACGGCCAGCCGGCGGTGCGACTCCCGCACCCCTACGGTTGCCCGACGCATGTACCTCGCACGGCGTGGGAAAAATAATTGCATTCGTCCTATGCCTCCTCGTCGTTTTCCTCCTGTTTGCCTTTCTTTTTGTTTTTCTTCGTTTCCTCCTCGTCTTTTTTTTCCGCCGCATCCTCCTCCTCCTGTTGTTTCCACCGGAACTAAAATCAAGAAAAAAACAAAACAAAAAAACCGGACAGACATGCGACACCACACAGTTTCCTTACGAGTGTGTCTACGTGAATGTCATTTCGTTCGGTGTGCTTTTACGGGAGCCGTCGCAAGCAAACATGTTTGCCCACAGGCATGCAGCATACGTGGGGCGCATTCGCATTTAACCACAGGAGACGTGTTGGAAGCGACGCTTATTCCGTAGCCATTCGGCCGAGGATATTTCATATTTCAGTTACTTGAACTTTCTTCCATACCTTCCATACCTTCCATACCTGCATTGAAGATGAATACACTTGTTTATGTTGTTTCCCTTACTGCGGGAACGGTTGCTGCGCCGTGGGATGTATTCTCAGAAGCAAAAATGCGTTCGTTCATGTATTACAACGAAGACGTCACGAAAGAAGAGTACATGACAGGATACAATAAGCAGATTGATCGGTACCGGAGAGAAGGGCCTCAACGTGATGGAATGGGTGAAACAATAAACGCCCAGCGGTACACACAATACGTATTGGGGCAAAGGTATTTCGAAGAACGGAAAAAGCGTCGGGAGGAGCGGTTCGATAAGGAATACTTGGAATTGGTACGAACGGAGATATTGACGGGGGTAAGTAAATGGGAGCAATTGGATCGGCGGGCAACGGCGGCCGGCGCGTGCACCCGAACCACTGCCCGCAGCATTAATGTACTGAAACCTGGTGTAGAACGACGCCCCGATCCAAGACACCCTGAGCACGGAAGCGGGGATTTCTCATTACACATCCGATCAGCAATGGATAAAGAGACGGCCAAACGGTTATGCACCATATCGCAAACACGCTGGTTGTCGCCCCAAGAACAGGTCCATCTGGAGATCGCTGTGGAAGGCCATGCTACGACGCACGGCGAAGGCCTTCGATCGGCTAGCAGTGGCGGCGGGAGTGGTTCGGCGGACCCGCGCGCCCCTGCTCGGAATGCGAGTTCCGCAAGCCAACAGCCCACGAGCAGAAACATCAAAGAGGAACCCAAGGGCGAGGACATCAAAGAAGAAGAAGATGATGATGGTTCCCTGATACCGACACAACGATGGTTTCCTATCGGCGACCCAGTATCAACGAATGACCCAAATGATGTTGGAATGGGCAAAACGTTTGAAGAAAGAGTGCGCAATACGTTTGACAACCCCAAAAAGAGCGTCCATTTCGGCAATTTCAAATTTGGTCTTCGAGCCGGTGAACCGATTGAGCATGTTATCGTATATTGCAAACAATGTGAGTATGCCGATGGGTCACTTTTCCAATTCCAGTGGCGATTCGTGCAACACGGTGGGTCCATACAAGTATACACTAAAGGAGATTTCGTGGATCACGCACCGCTTGTTTCCGCATCACAAGCACGAGTCAATAAGAGGTTGGAAACCGCAAAGATGGCGAAGAATCCCTTGCCGGTGTCTACGCAGAGGCGCCAGATGATCGGCGGGGAGAGGCGTCATCCCAGCACTGTCCCTTCGTCCAGCGCAGTGTACGCCGCTCAGGGGAGCACCAATGGAACTGAGCATCGGCCCATCCCTAGGCTAAGTAGCCCGAGCGAATGGGACGCTCTTGCGCAACGTCTGGCGCCTAGCCCCCAAGGTGAATTATGCAGCCTAAGGATTGATCCCGACTGGTCGTCTACGCGCAACCGTATCCTTGTTCTACGTTGCAGTTTCTTATTTGATAAATTTGTGGAATTTGTGAACAATCAGGACCCCTCATACCAGGTGCGCCTGTGCTGCGATGGGACGCACAATCGCGGAGCACAAAAATTTAAATTGCTGTCAGTTGGCTGGCTCGGAACACACTTCGACGACCGCGTGTGGCGCGAGACGTTCGCGCCGCTGGCGTTCGTGCTGTCCCCGCAGGAACGGCGGGGATAAATGGGCCGCACTTCCGAAGAGGCGTTGGTTTCGAATCTTGAGGCCCTGGACCTCTGGGCCACTTGCGCGGGGCCGGTTTTTCGGATTCCCGGGGCCCGAAAACGGATTCCAGAAACCCAATACGAACGAACATTTCAGGCTCGATGGTTTTCCTGTCACCAGAAAGTGTGGACGCGCCCCCAAGACTGAGTTAATCGACCACCCCTGCCTGCCCGTTGCCACTTCCATGGGGCCGGTTCTTCAGACGTCTCGCCCCGAATCGTTTCTCGACAGCCCCGGGCCCCGAAAACGGATTCCAAAGCCTAAAACGAACGAACATTTCAGGCTCGATCTTTTCCTGTCTCTGGGATTTCTGGACGTGGCCCCACAGCTAATTAAGCGACCACCCCGCTTGCTCGTTGCCTGGCCGCCGTCGCGTGAACCGTTGCCGCTGCCGCTGCTGCCGTCGTTGACGCCGTTGCCGCCGCCGTCGCCGTCGTCCTCGCCGTCGTCGTCGTCGTCGTCGCCGTCGTCGTCGCCGTCGCCGACTCGGCCGCCGTCGTCGCCGTCGTCGCCGTCGCGTTCGGTCGTCGGCGGTCCGTCGTCGGTCGTCGTCGTTGGCTTTGGATCCTCAACAGGAGAACAACCCGGCTGTCGAGGCGGCGGTCGACTGCATTTGCGCGCGCCTTGGCGCGTCCAACATAGACCTGGTTGCAAGGACAACCGCCGTCTACATCGATGGCGGGGCCGCCCTTGTCAGCGTGTTCGAACGCAGGTTCCCGTCCGCGACACACATCAGGCGCTTGCAGCACGTGAAAAAAGATATCACTACCGCGGGTGGCTTGTGGACACTCCAGAACCAAGGGAAGCTCATCCGGGACTACGTCCACAGATCTGCATTCCTACCTCCCGAACTATTCGATGTTTTTTGGCGCAAGGTCGCCCAGAAACTGCAAGACGATCGGGAAGCGGATTTCGCCGATCATTTCAAGGCAAGCTTTCTTCGGACGGAAGGCGCACTATGGGAGGCCCAATGGCAGAGCTCGCCATCGCGAGTCTCGCCGCCATTCTCTGCGCACTCGTGTAACACAATCGAATCATTCTGGAACGTGGTTCAACTTGCAACAAAAGATCTCTCAAAACATGCAGACGTTCTCTAAGAAATTCAATATCTGGATGAATGCATTATCACGCGGTGCGAGACGGGGAAGTTCAATGACATATTCCCCGAGGTGCGGAATGGCGAAAACCCTTCTTGTCCAAACAAAGCGCTGCTGCGAGGGCGGGGCCGACTGGGTTTCCGGAGTGCCCCCGGAGCCCCTGCCGGAGAGCGGAAGCAATTTCGACGTCTTGTGATTGACGGCATGATCAGGATGACCATGGAGGGGTCGTATTTCTACTACCACCAAGACGCTTCAGGGTATGAGTTCTGGGTTTGGCCAAAATACGACGGCGCCGCGTACGACGAGCCCAAGCTTCGTGCCATTTTGAACGCTTTCTCACCGAGGTCGTCCGCAATTTCCAGGGACGAAGCACGGCGCTAACTTGGAATACGCACAGGCGACGGAGAATCAGACTTCGATGAACGCCAGATTTTGCACCTGCGTCGGCACTTCACCCTGCTCATGCGCACGCCGGCCGGCCACGTCACCGAGAGCCACCGGGATTTCGCCATTGCTGGGCAAGAGGCCTCGACGGTCGAGTTTTTCGGGGACTTCGACTCGGCGGCGGAGGAGGGCCGCAGAATGGAGGAGGATCTCTTCGGCTCGGACACCGGCGAGAACCTTTTCGTCTCGCCCGCCGGCGACGCAGACCTGGATTTCGCGCAGGATCTCTTCGAGGAAAGCGAACCGGAGGCCATGGACCTGGACCCTTGCACCGTGCAGCGCGTGGATTTAGGCGACGTAGAAGACGTTGCCGATTCCGAAGATGACTTTCTGTAGCAAGAGACGCTTTGAAGGAGTCAGGGCCAGACAAAACACATCTATCGCATCTCCGACGCTCGCTTCCAGTGCTCCTCTCCGACCCTCTCCCCCGGTGCTCCCTCCGCGACCCTCCCCGCCAGAACTCCTCTCCGACCCCTCCGAGTGATCCTTTTCGACCCTCCGTTCCAATGCTCCTCTCCGACCCTCCTCCCAGTGCTCCTCTCCGACTGTCCTTCCGAGTGTTCCTCCCTGACCCTCCCTCCGGGAGGAAAAAGAAACGACGGGAGAGAGGAAGGAAACGATACTGAAACCAAAGAGTTTGGCATTGAAAATAAACACAGCGATGTGGAAACCGAAAGGCGGTACCGAAACCAAAAGAGACGGAAAAACAATACCGAAACCTGGAAATGATTCACAATCCCGGGCTCCCCCTCCTCGGCAACCCCTCTTGAAAGCCTCTCGGGGCCAAGGGCTCGAAATGTTCATTCTGGTTTCCGTTTGGGCACGTTTTTGGAACCGCGCGTCGGAAACACAAAGACCAGGTTCGGAACCGGAGTCGGGAAGTGGGCATCGGAAAGCATCACGGAACCACGTGTCGCACCACACGGAAGTAACAAGCAGTCGTATTGAGGCAGCGTTACGATGCACGAGGTGACATATATTGAAATATCTGGCGATGGGGACACATCAAAACACGACGAGATTCCGCCAAGATTCGTATATCAAATATTGCTTGCGCGCGCATTGCAGAATTATACCCAATGCCGTGCATTCACATATCACGTTGGGTTTATATTTGTATTTTTGGACAAAATGTAGAGTATGCGAAGGTTTGCGATGCCAGAGCCGACGGGACACGATTTTTTATGGAAAGATCCAGCAAATCAGCGCAAAACGACAAAGATAGCGCAAACATTTCCGTATTTTTCATTATCATCGAATCCGTCATTTTCTACGAAATCGACCAAAATTTATGTTTGTGAGCATCAAACAATACAAATTTCATTTTTTTTTGATTCGACGATTGAGATAGGCAATGTCTTTTCGACGGCATCGTGGTTCCAAAGCCTTCGGACCAAAGGTTGTGCACAGCGGTTCGCTTCACGTACCGAGGTGCCGAACCTAATTTCCGTCGCTATTACCGAGACATTAGGATTTCTTCGTCATCGGTCGAACGTCGTCCAAATACCAAAAAAAACTGCGCCATCGCGATATTGCACGATACTGCACGGGTTCAGGCCTCGGTTGCCGAAACGCAAGAGTTTATCATTATTGTGGTGCGGTTTTTTTGAAATTATGGAAGGTATAATTGAAATGGTAGGAGGTGTTATTGAAACGCCGGGCGATTTTTGAAACGATAGGGGGTGATACTGAAATGGTGTCATTATTGAAACGATTGCCATTTTCAAGGCTCCGCGAGCATTCTCTTATTTTTACCGCCCTTACGATTCACCCTCTTGCTTACGACGCTTCCAATATTCTTATGTGTCTCTCGTGGTGACGGATGTGGTTGTAACGATTAGGGGGTCAACGGCATGGATTTTACATTAAATCGGGCACCTGCTATGGGAGAGGGTTTGGGACGCAGGCGTCGCCGGTTACGCATGGATTTCCTCAATAGCTTCACGTTCGTATGTTTCTGCTGCAGCACCCGACGGTGCCAAGAAACAGATGTGCATTTAACGCTGGCATGCTCGGTGGCATTCGGGTTCGGTGCATTCCGATATCAACCAGTCGTGCCCATCATTGTCGATAACCTTCGTCGTCAACATTTGTATTGGTATGGTCACCATGCATCCCTGGGCAAACGGCGCGAATCCACGGTTAAGTTATAACTGGGCGGGTTCAAAGCAGCGGCACGCACTTTTACCTTGCGAAATGTGGCACCAGGGACAGCAATTTTATTTGCACAGCTGCCCAACCTATCTTTACGATCGCCGTATCTCAAAAAACCGCCGCCAGATGGATTCAACACGTTTTTGCTTGATACGTTTGTGGTTTTGGACCGCAACGTAGTTCTTCGGGGTAACCGGCTCGGAAAATACAAGTTTTTTTTTTTTTTTTTTTTTTTTTTTTTTTTTTTTTTTTTTTTTTTTTTTTTTATATAAAAAAAACCGGGGTATTACGTCTGGATAATCTTTTCGAAAATTGGTTTCCCAAATTTGGGGTCAACAACTCTAGGAAAGATTACGGAAAGCAGCATGATTACGGAAAGCAGCATGCTCACGTTATTATGCATTTTTCTAATTGAGAAAGCGGACGTGACCAATCATTTTGTGCAATTCGTAACCAGCAATTTTCTGCAGAAAACTATGGTAAATATGCATCGACAGCTATGCGATCCACTCGTATTACAACTCACAAAACAAGCGCTACGGCATATATTGATATTAATACAACGAAACGTATTATTTGGAGGAAAACGTTTGCAATATGTCGTTAGCATTTGATGGGCTCACGGGGAACAAAATAAGGAACCATCATTTGGCACAACAGAATTGTCTCGTTATTCAAACAATCCCACCAGCCCTTTGGGCGTAGGTGGTTTAGAGAGTTTCTTCTTCTATTTGTCCTTCTTCCTTTCGGGGAGGGGTTTACCCCTTTTCCGAACCCCCTCTCATCGCTTCATCACAAGGCGCCCAAAAGCCTCGAAGAGGTTTCCAAAAGGCTTCAACAAAAACCTAAGAGGCCGCCATGCGGCCCCAAAAAGTCCCTAAGAAATCCAAGAGACTCCCGGGATGGTTTCAAGAGGGCTCCAAGAGGCCGCCATGAAGTCGTCCCAAAAAACCCTCAAGACGCCTCAAGAGGCCCCGAACATGCCCCCAAGAGCCCCCCAAGAGGACCCCAAGCGGCCTCAAAAGGCCCCCCCGAAGCACCCAAAACGCCCAAGAACTCCCCATTTACCGCCAAGAGACCCCCAAGACGCCCGAAGAGGCTTCCAAAAGGCTTCCAAAAGGCATCCAAACGGCATTCAACCATCACCCAACGTCATCATTCTCCTCATCCTTTTTTCGGTCGGTTCATCGCCACCCCCTTATCTATCCATATGGCCTCCTCTTCCGCCTCATCCTTTGCACGGATCAGCTGTCCCTCTCGTTGCTCCCCCATTTCCCTGATCTCGTCAATTTGCCTGGACATCGTTTCTGGATGGGCTAATAGGGATACGCGATGTATTGAGTATTTTACTGCAGCCGCAGACCTGCGCCAAGTAGTATTTCTTTGTATACTGTCCACCTTTACTTGATTTTATTTATTGTTTCTATCATCGCATGTTGTTTAAACTTCTTTCTCGCTTTCCTCTCTCAGTTTCTTTGTTTTCTATTTTCAATCCATTCTCCTGAAGCTTCCGAAACCAACGAATACCCACTCGAAAAAACAGAAACGAACAAAACAACCACATAGGGACATGGGAAGAGCGTTTCCGGGAACGCAACGGACGACGCCGCCAACGTCGGCGTCGCCGTCATTATCATCCAACATCACCGTTGTCACTTTCATTATCGCTATCGCCGTCGCCCTCGCACGTAATTAATTCCTCATCCATTCCAGTGTCTGGGGGAAATGTTTGGTTCCGCCCCGGCCAAAGAAACTCACACAACACGACAAACAAAAAAAGAAACGTCACATCATAGGATGCACGAGAACGGCAAGGGGGGAGACCAATTACGAAACGGGGAAAAAGAAAGGATGATAACGAAGAGCACGACGAAGAAAAAATGGGAAAATAACGAAATCTGTGCGAATCTTTCGCTCCGCTGGGGTCATCTCGGGGCTATCGTGGAACCCTCGTGCGGCCGTTTTAGAAGCCTCTTGGGCCCATCTTGAAAGCCTTGGGGGCCCTGAAACCATCAGTCAAGGAAAGAGGACGTTCCTAGCAAGGTTCCTCCTTGCTCTTGAGCCCCCAAAGTCGTTTCTTGGGGTGGGGTTCTGTTGGGGCGCTCTGCCAGCTCGAAGCCATCTTGAAACCTCAAAGACTCATCGGAAGAGAAGGCATAATACATTGAATCGCGCAGGTTTGAAAGGATTTGCGCTTCTTGGAGGCATCCCTTGGAGAGGGTCGAAGCGCAAATGGGGTCGTCCTGGGGAGGTTTGTCTTCAGTGCTCGGGGACTTCTGCAACGGCGACCCCCTTGGAGCCATCTTGGGCCAACCCCCGTCCAGAAAGGGGGACGGGGGACCCTTGTTTCCAAAACAGGAAGACACGAATTGGGAGTAACCAGTTAAACCACTCACGCTCTACAGGGCTGGTGGGATTTTTCTGCGGTCGCCTGCGAATACTGCGCCGGATTCTGAAGTGCATTCTGCCCGGATGTTTCCGGAATGGCCCCGGAAACTTTCCCGAAAACCGCGCGCCCTCCGGATTTTTCCACATCTGTTTGCCTTTTCAATGCGTGCGCCCAAGGAAAAATCCAAAACGTTGTCGTTGAGGTATTCGGGCCGGGTTTTCTGTTCTCCCCGAAGTTTTCACTGGGCCTCGCGGGGGGGAGATTAAGGCGGAAGGTGCGGGGCGCGCCAGAGAAGAGGGACTGGAGGTGACAAGAATCCCGCCAGCCCTTTAGGGCGTGAGTGATTTAACATTTTCGTTATTCCAACCCCTTTCTTCTCCTTCGGCGAAGGAATAAGCCGCGCCCTGACGGCGCGTCGGCAGCAACTGCGAATGCAATTAGCACATGCGTGGTACCATGCAGAAGAAAACGCTGCAAATACGCTGGGCAACAGCAGTGCCTCGGTCGACAGGCGCTCGGCACTTTGCCCATGCGCTGTGCGAGGGTAGGCTGCGCGGCGCATGGGGAAGGGGGAAGGGGGGGGGGGCGGCGAGTAGGGGGGAAGGAAGGGGGGGGGGGAAAAGGAACTGGCGGCCGAGAATAATTGCGCCTCAAAACAATATGTTGAAACTGCTGCTTGCCACTGCTGTCGGGGCCCACGCGATAGGTCTTGCAATGCGTCCGGGTCGTTCCCCGCGACAGCCGAGGTTTCGGCGTGCAAATATGTATTCCATTGGAGGCGCGGCTTTCCTCGGCGCCTTAGGGCGCCCCAGCTCCGAAGCATTAGAGTATCATCTACCCCGCCCTCGAAAACCATATTCCTAGGCAGGCTGCTCGGCCTTTGTCTGGCCAGCCTGCCGCATAAATTCAAGTGTCTCTGCAATGGGAGTGGTACAGGTTTGCTAATGCCTGCTACTGCGCGCACATCGGCATTGTTGACGTGAGACAAGAACGATGGTGCTATTTTGAATACCTTGCGAGTGCATTTCGCCGGGAAGCTGTCGAGCCTGCCCCGGTCAGCGTTGAGAAGCATGCGCGATTCGAGGCCATGCAACAATATGGAGTATGCGCGCGACTGCACGGCGCGGATCTTATGCTGGCGGCTCATGTTCGCATGGTTCCATACTGCGCATAATTTGTGGAATGCTCCATTCGCTTCCCCAAGGCGTCGTGCGAGCTCGGTTCGGGGCCTGCCGTCCGCGCTGAATAAGCCTCCCAGATAGACCGCATGATCTTCGCATGTGATTGCTTCTCCATTTGGGCCCACCGCAGTATCCTCCGATCGCACTCTCAATAATATTGTTTTTTCCCGGCGTTCAGGTCTAAACCAAATTGTTTCCCAAAAACCGCGATCATGGGGAAATGGTGTTGCAGCGAGTCCTGGTCCTGAGAGACCAACAGTGTGTCGTCCGCGTAGAGCGTCTTTTGCGACGATGTACGGAATGTCTGGGTAGTCCGGAGGGCGCTCCGCGAGCTCGGTGTCGACTGCGTCCAACAGCGCAGACATCGCAATGATGGAGAGGTATGGAGACAGAGGGCGCCCTTGGGCAATTCCAGCATCTTGAGATCGCTGGGGAGATCTGTTTGAACCTGCTTTGACTGCGAACTTCCGCGCCCGGTAGATGGCGGCGATCATTTCGAGCATAGCCGGAGGCGCGCCAAATCCCCGAAGAGCGAAGAGTAGTCCATCTGGCTTGATGCGGTCGAAAGCCTTGCTCCAGTCCGACAGTAACAGCAACGGCTTCCCATTCTTGTCCCCCTGAGCTGCGTCGATGAGCCTCGGGGCTAAGACCAATGCCTCACTTGCCCCCCTTCTCCGCCTGAGTCCACGCTGTGATTCGCGGAGTGCGTCTTCAGCCCCGCCATTTTTGAAACGCTGTAAGATGGTGCTGGCAAGTACTTTGTAGCCGACCGCCAATGGCGATATTGGTCTGTAGATGCATGGCTCTGATGCGTCTCCTTTTCTGAAGATGGACACAACTGAAGCTTCTCGCCATTGCTCTGGGATGTCTCATTTCTGCCAACAGGCGTCGCACAAATCTCGCAACATCTCCCATGCGCTAGCGTTAAAGCCCAGTGCGTGCCATAGGTCGGGCAGTGCACCGTCGCTGCCTGCGGCTTCTTGCATGCGGACGCGTTGCACAGCTGGCCTCACCTCTTCCACAGTAATGCCCCAGTGTCCATGCATAAGTGGTTGTTGTTCGCCTCCACGTTCGGTAACTCTGCGTCTGTATGACACGGCCGCCGCTGTTCCTTGCGCAAGTGATTTGCCATCGTTTCTGCCTTGTCTTCTGCGTCGACAAGATGGCCATTTACCCCCTGTGGTCTGCCATTCGTCGTCGAATGTTTCTTCCGTAATGCTCGCATTGCTTTCCAACCGTCTTTGTCTATTGCTTCGTCCAGCCATCGTCTTTCGCCAGCTCTGGCCGACAGTTGTATATGTTTGTTGAGCGCTTTTTATCTGCGCGTGGCCCTCCCCAGAATTATCTTCTTATTCCTTTGTTCTATAAGGTGTAGCGTCCGGGTAGAAATCCATGGTCTGAGGGGTTGAGCTGGACGCAATGACATGGTGGGGAAAGCCGCTTCTAGCATGCTTTCCGCCGCCGCCCCGGCTTTGGCCTTGAGATCAGGGCCCCCGCGTTTCTGCCCCCATCTGTCGACCAATTCCATTGCGTACTTTTGAGCAGCACTGCGACTTCGAAGTCCTGTAACTTCAAATCGAGGCTGCAGGTTGCGATGTTCTTGCTTTGGTATGTCAATGTCCAAGTCGACGATTTGCACGAACTGATGGGATTGTAGAGCTATCCGCCAGTCGCCCCAGACATTCCTGACGCTGGGGGGGCCAATCTTTCGCCGCAGCCACGTGGTCCAGTTGTTCAAATCGGCCCGGCTGTATGGCACTGGCGGGGTGCACCCCAATGTCGTAGTATGTAACTTTGGTATCGGCCCCACCATCCAAGAAATCATTTGCAACGCAGCCCTCCATGCCCCACATAGCTCCAATAGCAGCTCCCTGTTCGATGTTGGTGCCCGCCGTCCTCGTGGATTGTTGACCAATGCCGCGGCCCTTGGTGCGTCTTGACCCTGTCTAGGCCATGCGCGCCACTCTCGTATGTCGCGTCGAGCGCGTCCACTTGCTCGTCCGTGACTGCCTCCATCTTGCGCGGCTCCATGGGTGTTGTTGATGCGACCTTCTGCAACGAGTCGTCGATCGCGACCGGCCCTCCGACCGTGACCGCGTCTTCTGTGCCGGCGTTAGCCGCCGCGGCAGGCGCAATGGGCCCTCTCGCCGCTGCCCGCGCTGCTTTCCGTGCTGCCTTCGTTGCCGCCCTGGCATGCGGATCCATCGCCGTGATCACGGCCTTGGCGTCGCGCGCTGCTGACGTAGTGGCTACCGACATCACGTCGATGACTTCGTGATGCACCGTCGACCACTTGCCGTCTTCACCCTGAAAGGACCCTTTCTTCTGGTGGTGGAGAGAGCACATGCCTAGACCTTGCGTGGCGATGTGGTAGTCGCGGTACAGGTCGCAGGTCCTCTGCATCTTCGGGTTCTGCAACACGCGGCCAGCGAGGTCCTGGGCCTTTCCCTCGAAGTCGACGTCCTTCCCTGGCAACCAGACCGACGCATCGCCAGACACAGAGCTGGCGGCGAGGGGCTTGTGCGCGGCTGTGTCAGCCCGGAACGCGGAGAGCTTGGCTGGAACGGCTGTCGACGACAGCATCGTGCGCGGCGAGTACATGTATGCGCCAAGAGCCGTCCACTGCTTCTCTGCCCATCTCATGAACTCCTTGAACGGGGAGGTGGCCCTGAAGGTCTCTTTCGCCTTCAGCTTCCCTGCCGGACACTTGCACCGAAGGTGGAAGCACCTGGGCGATGTGCTGCGGGCCGTATCAGAGGTCCCCAGCATAGCAGCAGCCCTCACCCTCCTCCATCTGGCTGTCGCCCGCAATGAGCGCGATGCTCCAGCATCGAGCCCAGGGAGCGAGTGGTCATGCTCTGCCTGAGCGACCGGCTCCCTGCGCACTACGGCATCTGGCGGTGGCGGCACACGCAGGCCATCGCGCGCCAGGTCTTCCATCACCTCGGTGTCGGCAATCGCCGACTCCACTTCGCTCGCGACAGGTGCGAGAAACGAGTCGAGGCACTCACCGGCTTGCGTGTGGATGCACGAGCACGCGTGCGTCGTGACTTTCGGAGACTCACGCTTTTGAGCGGAAACCTGCAGTTTGAAGAACGCGATCCGCTCGTCGTACCAGGCGTCGTGGGCTTCACTGACCGTCGTGGGCTTCACTGACCGTCGTGGGCTTCACTGACCGTCGTGGGCTTCACTGAATGGGTTACCCCTCCTCCTAGACAGGGGGTGGCCGCGTGTCGTTGGAGAGCCCAATACGGCCCAAGACGGCTCCATAGAGCCTCAGGGAGCCGAACAAAAACCTCCAAGATTGCTGTAACTATCCCGTGGCGGATGGTTCAATATAGCTTCGCTTCCCATGGGCCCTTGAGGCCTCAAGATGGCTCTAAGCTGGCCCAAGAGGGCCTTAACAGGGCCCAGCAGGGGCCCAAGACGGCTCCAAGAGCGCCCCAAGAGGGCCCTAAGAGGCGGCTTTGGGGTTCAAAAGCGGAGAGGGGCCTTGTAAGGACCCCGCCTTCCTTGACCGACGGCTTCCAAGATGGCCTCAAGAGGGCCCCACAAATCTCCAAGAGGGGCCCAAGAGACCCCCGAGAGGGCCCTAAGAGGACCCAACAAGTCTCCAAAATGGCCGCACGATGACCCGTGGCTTCTAACAAGCACCTCAGGCGAAAGACCCGCAACCTTCAATGATTGATTCCTGTCGTCCTCATGTCCTCCTTCCTCTCCCATCCTTCTTCTTCCTGCTCCTCGTCCTTCCTCTCCCCCCCCTCCTCCGTTTCCTCCCCCTCCTCCTTTTCCTCTCTCCCCGCTCTTGTTCATCTTCCGTGTCCTCATGCGTCCTCTTGATCTTTCTCATGTAAGAACTGTCTCCCCCTTATTTGCGCGACATGCTGCTACGCTTCCCTAGCTAACGCAATTTGCTCGGGCGTCGTCTCCGCAACTCCCTCCTGCTTGTTCCTGCCTCCTCCGATTTCCCCCTGCATCCGCCTACTCTTTCCACCGCCTCCAGCAAATTCCTTCACCCTCGCTTGCCAAAGCACTCGACGCAAGGGTAATCCACACGGATCACCGGTGCGCTCGTTGCCTCGTACCCCCTCTACCTCCCCCCAAATATTCCTCTTCTGCCCTCTTCATATCTAACGCGTTTCACCTCCTTCATCCTTTTCCTCCTGCTCATTTGTCATAACGTCTCTCTTCGTGCTCCTCCCTGTTCTCTCCTATTTCACGTCTCTCCTCTCCTCCCCCTCTTAAGAATCCGCGAAGACGGCTGCGACCCCCCTGGGGCGCCGCATGCTGCGACGCATCCCTGATCAAGGCAACTCGCTTGGTGATTGTTTTCGGTTGAGGCGGGGGAACGCGTAAGAAAGACTTGATCCGCGGCCGAAATGCGTCGGAACATTTGCGCGGAGCGACGTGTGCAGGCTGCCTTGGACCCCAGACTTTCTGGGGGGCCTTAGACACTCAATCCCTTGTAGCCCTTTTTCGGGCAATCCCCGGTTCTCCTGAACCCTCTCGAGGCTCTCTGGCACCGTCTTGGAGCTTCCCGCGGGCCTGACAAGGACGGCGCGAGGGAAACGAAGATGATGAGAAAGAGGAGAAAAGAAAGATAAACACGGTGAACAAAAAACAAAAACGTCGAAACCTCTTATCCACACGGTACTCACACATACGGTCATGATTGATGGATGTGTACGAGTGAAACGAAAAAAAACATGACAAATGCATGGCATTCCATGCGTAACTTCACCAGCCTATCCAGAAACAAGGAATTGCATCGATCAGGGAAGAGGATGCCACACAGAAGAAGGGTCCCCCAATAGAGTTCTTTTGGGGGCCTCTTGGCGGTCCCGGACGCTTCTAGAGCGTTTTGGGTGCCTCGGAGAGCTTTTTGGGGCCTGTGGAGCGGTTTTTGGAGCTTCGTGGAGGCCTCTTGGGCGTTTGTTGGGGCCTCTCGTGCGCCTCTTGGGGCCTTTAGTGAAGCGATATTGAAAACTCCTGAGCCATCTAAAGCCTCGGATGGCCATCGGAAGCGAAAACGAAACATTAATTTTCGCAAAACTTCGTCAAGATTTTGGCCACTTCGGGGTTTGCTGACTCCTTTGACCGCTTGGAACTTATTGGGGTCTCTTGCATTGTGGGGGCTCTTTTGACGCATCTTGGGCGCTCTTGAAGTGATTTGAACCAGTACTCTCCACTAGAAAGCCAAAATGCGGCCAACATCTTTCATATAATCAATCAATTTGGCATTGTCGCTGAGCCATCTTGGAACGTGTTGGGTGCGTTCGAGGGCCTCTTGAGCGTCGTGGGGGCCTCTTGAGAGCGTTAAGAGGAAGAGGCATCTTGGGAGTCGTTTGACCGCTCGGGAAAACATCTTGGAGGTCAATCACAAAAACGAGGAGGGCCCTCTTATGAAGTCAAAAACCGCTTCCTCACCGAAATCGTCGATGTTCCGGCCGCTCGCGAAAAGCCCTTTTCAGGTTCAGGGAAGGGGCAAAGAGAAAAATGGACGAGGTATAACAGATACGGTGCGATTATTCTGCCTATATTCAAAATATGTTTCCCGGCGATTCCTCCCATGTTTGTGATTCAAATTATGTTGAAAGTGCTTCGTCATGTTGATCTACCGTGTACAATGTACAACAATTTGCGATTCGCCTAAACTGTAATAAATTGTGATTCAATACGTGTTGGAATGCAAGACGAATGGTACGTGATTTGCCGCACAGGGTTTTCCTAAGCGTTTATTAACCCCGCCGATCCCAAAGGCGAGATTTCCATCCCGCCGTGCTTGATCGCCTATTTCTTAGGATCTCATTTCAATATCACTTTGAATGATACTTTGCGCAACCATGTACATCTGGAGATCCCCCACGCGAACCTCATTCCACTTCCTTCCATGTTTTGCATGTTGCCGCCAGTCCCTGAGTTTGCATCAATCTACGATTTGGGATTGGAGAGCTGCGGTTTCAGCAACATTCCGAACACAATTTCAATACTAAGCCCCACCGTTGTAATAACTTCCATGGCTTAAGTATTACATTGCAACGTTTCAATAACTATTCTATCATTTCAATCTCATCACCTCCACCACCGTTTCAATAAGATATCTCGTAATTCTAACCATTCTCGCACGAACCACACCAATTCAGCAAGAACATCCCAACACCAATGCAACTATTACGATGACATGTTGCGGGCCGTAACGAGTTTTTTTTATTATTTTGTTCTTTCTCTCTCTCTCTCTCTCTCTCTCTCTCTCTTTCTCTATATATAGATATATGTCTTGCCGAAAACGACGACATGTTAATTCAATATTGTCTTGCCCACGATGATGGAATTCAATTTTCCTACGCCATGACGACATCCTCCCCTTGTCTTGTCGTCTGTTCCCTGTCGCCGTCCTTCTCCGCTCCTCGCCGTCGTCAGCCCTCTGCTCATTGCCGTCGTCCTTTCTTCGTCCCATCAATTTGCAATGCCGCCGATTCTTCAATTCCTGTTCTTCTGGTTTCGGCTTCTTCCTTCCTCTTGATCCTCGTCTTCCCCCTCCTCCTCCTCTTCCTTTTCTTTCTCCTCCCCCTCCTCCTCTCCGTAGCCATTTTGGCTCAAGATACTTTGTTCCCCAGGGGGCCAAACGGATACCGCTAGTCCGCGGCAGACTTTCACGTGTGCGGCCTGTCAGCCCAGGTCAGGACCGCCTGCCCAGTGCAGGCCGCCCGCGACGGCGGCATGGAGAAGGATGCGACGGTCCTCTTTGGCCCCCGCAAGCCAATGTGGGCGTGCTCATGCCGGCGGGCGGCCAACTGGGCCAGCAGAGTGCAGTGTGTGTGTGTGTGTGTGTGTGTGTGTGTGTGTGCGGGAAGGCGGCGCCGCAACGAGTTGTCAAAACAGCACGCATCGCCCGCGCTGCAGCAATCAAAGACAAAGGAGATAGGCGTGGCAGAAAGAGCAAGGGCAAGGGCAAAGGTAACGAGGCCTCTGCAGTTGCGCAGCTGTCCGCCAAGGTTAACAAGCTCATGGCAGCGACTGACAAGGACTCAGTCTGGCCGCGGCTTGGCGGAGGTACGAGCGGAGGCGGGCCGCGCCAGTGGCCTGCGTCCGCCCCTTCACGCACTCCATCTGAGGAGCGTGGGCCTGACGCCATGGAGACGGATGGTGAAGGACAGTCGGCTGAACAGAGTTCCAGGACTTTCGCGCAGGTGGCCGACAGGATCGACAAACTGCACAAGAGCTTGGCCTCGCTCGGTGATGATCCATCGCTGGCCGAGCTGCGGAAGACAATGCAGCAGAACCTGGATGAGGCGAAGAGTGCTCGCAAGGCAATGCTTCCGCCGCAGACGGTGCACAGGCGTGCGCAGCAGGCTGTGGAGAAAGCCAAGAATCAGCACCGCAAGATGCAGGAGGAGCTGGATGAGAAGCAGCGCCAGCTCGAGGCGATGCAAGCGTCTCTGGCAGCGAGGCGAGAGGCCCTCGAGGCCAAGCGTCTGGAGGCGGAGGCACTCAATGAGGAGATCACGAGAAGTGCTGAAGCGCTGGCACCGCCGCGGCCTGCGGCGGGCCCAGCTGATGTCGGTGTCAAGCTCGAGTCTGAGCAGGGCCAGCTCGAACCCGAGGTGCGGGGCTTCATCAAGTCAGATACTTGGGCCAAGCTACGGGAGCATATTCAGAAGGCTTTTGCCGAATCACCTGCTACTGCTGATGGGGCTGCTGCTGCTGCTCGCGACGGTGGTGATGATGCAGGGGCGCATGCTGCTGAGGAGCCAGGCCTCAAGCTGTCTGAGAGCCAGAAGCGCGCCTTGTTCCAGCAATCAGATGGTAATGTTGAAGCTTTCCTGCAGGCGTTCTCTAGCATCGAAGAGCAGCAGCGGAAGAAGCAGCGGCAGGGGTAGCACTGTGATGGACGAGTGCCTTGCCGATGTGGTTTGCTATGCCGATGATAAGACTGGCGTGCCACTATCTGGGGGGGACAGACCCGAAACGCCCATGCGGGTGGTGCCCAATGTCCTGGAAACGTCGGGGCGTCGCGTCCCCCCCAAGGACAGTCCGGCGACAACCCCTGGAGTTGCGAGGCTGAACGATTGCCTCGTCGACGTGGAGAGTTGCACCGGCGGCGAGGATGTCATGCCATCTTGGGGGGGGGGGGGGGGGGCAGACCCGAAGCGCCCATGCGGTCGGTGCCCAATGTCCTGAAAGCGTCGGAGCGTCGCCCCCCCCCCCCCCCAAGAGCAGTTTGGATGCAGTTTCTGGAGTTGTGATGATGGACGATTACCCTGCCGACGAGAATGGCTACACCGACGGCGAGGATGTCGCGCCATTTGAGGGGGGGGGGGGGGGCGGACCCGAAGCGCCCATGCGGGTGGTGCCCAATGCCCTGAAAGCGTCGGAGCGTCGCGTCCCCCCCAGGAGCAGTACGGCCAGAACAGCTGGAGTTGCGATTAGAGTTTGCGGGTTTGCTGAGAGAGGTCATGCACGGCCTGTGGGAGCATATGCTACTGCTCAAGAGGTGTTGCGCACGGTAGAGACCTTCAACGCGAGTGGTGGCATGCACACACTCAAGAGCCAATTGCAAGTGACTACAGCTGATATCCTCTTGGCCCAGGGGATCGGGCACTTACCAGATCAGATAGAGGCCCTGACTTCATGGGCACAAGGGCGAGGACGGCGTATGATGGCGTTGGCAAGCTACCCCACTGCTGGAGTGCTGCCAGGAGCAGGCGTAGCAGTATTCGTTCGTGACGGACGTGGGCTGCGACCACCTGCTGTTGGCGCTATGCAAGTATGGGAACATCGCATTCAGCATGTGGTTGTGGATCTTGCGAGCTGGCCACTTGGACTTCATCTTCAACCTTTATCTGTTCACGGAAAAACGCGCAGTTGCTTGCAAGAGTTGATGCGATTGCGAATAGCTTGGGCAGGCCAATTATCATTGCATGTGACTGGGATCTCCAGCCAGGTGAGCTGAACGCTTCCAATTTCCCTACCCTGAGCGGCGCGGTCATTCGCTCATCGAAGGCAGTCGCGTGCCGTGGTGGTGCTGGCAACGCAATCATTGACTCCTTTACGATGATCACTGCAACGAATCGGGCTTTCTCTGACGTTCGTGCAGATATGCCGCGGCCCAAGCGACCTCATCGGCCTGTAGTGCTATACCTGAAGGGAACGGCGGCGAGCATGCGGAAGTTGGTCTACTCTGCAGTACCGTCCTTGGGCCAGAAGGAGATATTTGGGCCCCAGTCAGCGCCGCCATGTTGGCGCGTTGCTAAGACAGTGACTGATGCTCAAGTCGTGCCTGCTGTGATGAGAATGTTGGGGCGATGGCAGGATGGTGCCTTCTATCGAGGGCGTGGGCCCGATTTGCTTCTCTTGCCGCAAAACAGATTGGCGGTGCTGCTGGCAGCTCAACGATGAACTACGGTGCTTCTGGCAAGCCATTGCAGGCGAGATGGGTTGCGTTTGGGTGCGCGATGAAGGGCCCTGTCGACGCCAAAGTTGTAGCAGATGGTTGGCGCTGGCTCACACAGGCTACCAAACATATTGCCCAGATGCAACGTGCAGTGGCCAATGCTAGCAACATGATATTGCGAGTTGCCGAAGAGGTGGCAACGATGCCCACGTCTGAGTACTCGGGTCAGGGATTAGATGCCAGACTTGATCAGACTGCCCTTTTTGGATGCGGCTATTGATCCTGGAATATGCGGCAGTTTTGCACAGCACATTGCTGAACATCTTGAGCTAGCAGAGCGAGGTGAATCGCGACATGTTGCTCAAGATTGGAAGGAATGGCGTGCCACTGCGATGGCAGGGGGAGCTCGCATACTGCACAAAACGACGAAGTACAAGTCGGAGTACGTGGCGACAGTGGTACCCACCGAGAGAGGATTGCCAACGCACCTGTATGACGTGCTGGCCCATGAGGTTGAGGTCTATCTGCGGTTGCGCTTTCTTTTCCAGGGGCGACGTCGGCCTCAGTTGACGGCCCCCATCATCGCCACTTTGCAATGTTGGATGATGAATCCTTGGAAATAGTAGCCAGCCTAATCACATGTTCTGAGGCGCGTGGTCTTCCCCCGCGGCAGTTCACGTGGGTGGTGACCCCTATGGTCCCGAAAAGGGAAGTCTGAAGGACATCGGTTGATCGTACTATATGCAGGCTTCTACCGTGTGTGGCAGAGGGCTGGGCGTGGTGTACTGGATGAGTAGCAGGTGGCGCTAGACAGACCCTACTAGGGTGCAGGACGAGGGCGCAGTGCGCTCGACTGTGCGTGGATCCAGGCTGCGGAGGCTGAAGCAGACTCTGCCACCTCGCGACATGGTGCCACCACCATTACCGACTACAACAAGTACTATGAGAAGATCCGACCGTCACGGCCCAGGGATATGTACATTGCTAAGGGCGCGCCAACAGGTTACGTCACGCTGGCCTACAACATGTGGCGTGCCCGCGGGTCCTCAGATTGCAAGAACATCACAGTGAGTCGATTCTTTTTTCCAGATATCGGCTCCCTGCAGGCGGCGCGCGCTGTGACATCTCGATCAAAGTTTGGGCTGTTGATGAGTTTGATTGGCTTGTTGAGCGGCATGTCTGGATGACCTTCCCGGGTTACACTGGTGATAACAGTATGAGGTTGTCCAGCAACAGTCCTGAAATTGTGGTGCAATTGGCGGCTCGTGCATACCGTGACTTTGTTGAGGCCTCTGGCATAATAGAAGCCACGATCAGTGATAAGCTGGTAGTGGTCGGCAGCTCTCTTTGGCCAGACAAGTTGCGACAGCTGCTGGGCTACCAAGCGAGGTGGCCAAGCAGAATGCGGTGTATGTTGGCACTGACATCAGTGAGGGCAGGCGCTGCAGAGCTGTAGGCGCCAGTCAGCAGAGGCAAAAGCGTGGGTTGAAACTGATACGACGTCTGCGTAAGCTTCGACGGCTCCGCAAAGCTATTGCTGGTGTAGACAAGGCCCAGGCGCGCGGGAAGATCGTCAAAGTTGGAATCACCCCTGAAGCATGTTATGGCGCAGATGTTGCTGGCATGGACGATGCAGAATGGCGGAAGCTGCGGGCTGCCCATGCGCGCAACAAGCTACCTGCACATGGAGGGGGTCAGCGTGACGGCCAAGGCGGTGCTCAACGGCGACTCGTCGGCGAAGCTTGCGGTCGCACCTGCAGTGCAATGGTGCCACATGCTGTGGGTCGCCAGCACCAGTCCCCACACCATGATTAGTGCACAGCGGCTCCTGCAGCTGCGGGAGGAAGTTCGGCCAGAAAGTGATCCTGAGCTGAGTTGGGCTAACAACGGAGGGCCCATACGTCGAGCCGTGCTGGCGGCGCAGCGAGCAGGCTGGGCAGTGACGTCGGCGATGAGGTGGACTGATCATCGGGGTTGCGCGGTGGCCATTGACCAGGTATCACCAGGCTTGCTTAGTCAGTTGCTGAGTACAGGCATACAGCGCAAGCATGAGATAGCACGAGCAGCGAAAACAAATGAGCCTCGAGTGAGCCCCGATGAGCGTATTACGATGCAGGCTTCCTTTGATTTCATCAAGCGGGTGATTAGCCCAACGAGCAAGCGATGCAGTCAGCATCTGCAATATATGATCAGTTGCTGTGCCTGTGATGGCGTTTGGACGCGAAGTCGCGCGAATATAGCTGGCTACGTGATGGATGGTCTTTGCGAGTGCGGGCGCGAAGATACCATCACACACCGTCTGTATGAGTGTCAGCTAGCAACAGTAGCGGCAGCACGAGAGGAAACGGATATACTGCAAGTTTCGTGCAAGCAGCCATCGAGTCCGATGGTCCGATCTTCACTCGTGGTTTGTGCTTGTACAGTGGACATGACATTCCTCCCCCTTCCTGCTCCTCTGAGGTTCTGTTGGGGGGTGGGGGTGGGAACTCTCTCGACATTCAGCCCGAAGAATTAGCAGGGCTGCCTGATTCCCCAGTGCTCGAACTTGCAGTTGACGTATCTTGTTCCAGGCCAGGATTGCGAGCGCTCGAGCGAGCGACCTGGTCCCTGGTCGTACAGGCGCCAGGTGACCAGAATGTTGGGGTCATGAAAGGAGTAGTGCCAGGTCATATGCCTCAGACTCCCAGTGTTGCCGAGAATGTAGCCTTGAGTATCACAGCGCAGATTGCTGACAGAGCATGCTCGGTTGCAGCTGACTGCATGGGTGCTATCAGGCAGTTTGCCAATGCTGTTGATCGGCAGATGAAATCCTCTAATGTTTTCGGTTTTGCTCACAAGTTTGCTCATTCCCTGCCAGGGCGCAAGCATGTGACTGCTTTTCATGTCAAAGCCCACAGGAGTATGCAAATGATTGACGAATTAGATGAAGCTGAAAAAGCGCCTGGCCCTGGCCAACTGTCGTGCCGATCGAAAGGCGACGAATGCTGCTCGCCTTCACCCTGCTCCTTGCCCCTCCTTCCTCAACGATCTTGAGTTGGCAGAGGAGCGAGCACTCAACTTTGCTAAGGTTGTGGCTGCTGTGCTGCCCCTCTTTGAAGATATAGGGGCCCAGCGCTGGCAGCGGCCTCTTGCATGTGGGAAGAGAGCGAGGCGGGCGGTGAGGACTGGGTGGCACGACTGGGTGTGGGGTGAGCTGGGCTGGCAATGTGTGCAATGCTTCTGCGTTGGTCCCCAGATAGGAAACCTGCCGATGACAGGCTGCCAGGGGACTCCCAAGTTTTTAGAGCAGTTCACCCTCCAGAATTTTGGGCATAGGCTGGTTGCAGTTTCAGGCACCAGGCTTGCATCAGCGCGAGCCACCTCTGATCTCCAGCGGGCCCAACTCCTGTGTGTTAAATGCGGTGCTTGGGGCCAAGAGAAAGCCATCAAACTCAAGAGAGAATGCAGGCCCCCCACGAGAACAGGGGGCGAGGTTCTTTCTAGATTCAGACGGGGTTTTGCGCCCAACACCAGAGTCAGAGCGGCTCTGGACGCAGCAATCCCTGCCAGTAGTGTCAACGTGTGTGTTACGTCCAGGCGCCAGGCCCAGGCTACGCAGGTGGTCAACGACCTAGGCGCCAGGTCGGAGTACGGCTATGAGCAGCGCATGAAGGCGCTGTACGACAGAGTACGGCACCGCGCGCTAGGCGCGCGGCTGCCTGCCGCTGCCGAGGCTCCCCCGATCCGTGATGAGGAGAAGGCGGGACGTCGTCGGCGTCGTCGTGAGGCGGGGGAGGAGGAGTTGCTCCGCCGATCTCGGCACCAGGTGCAGGCCGAGGAGGATGAGGCTCCTCTGGCACCCCCGCCTGTCTCCGACTAACTTGTTATGTTTTTTCGGCCCGTGGCCATTCGACCTCGACTCGATCGTCAGGCGGCGTCCTATCCTATCCTATCCTCCTCCTCCTCCTCCTCCTCCTGGTCCTCGTCCTCCTCCTCTCCGTCCTCCTCCCCAAGTTCGTCCGTGTCGTCCTCGCCGTTGTCCTTTTCGTCGTTTTTCTCCTTCTCCTCTTTCTCGTCCTCCTCCCCCAGCTCCCCCGGGCTCCACTTCCTCGCTGCAGCACAGTTCAAAGTGGACTTACGAAATCATCGCCTGCGTTTTATGCGGTCTATGTCCAACGAAAGTGTTATGAATCACCATGGACGAAGAACATCATCTCAACAGACGCAATTGAGGGACAAAACAGAAAAAAAAAGAATCAACGCAAAATCGGACCGTGTCAAATCAGGGAGCCGGAGCCTTAGGCCAAACCGCCGCAGCGCCTGTCTCACGGCTGGAATTCGCGTGGGCTCGTCCAGATATTCTGTAGGTGGAGGCGGCGCGGTGTACCGCGGAGATACGCAAAAACGAAAGACGAAAGAGTCTAGAGCCGATGCGCGCGACCAATATGCGAGGCTGGGGGGGAAAAAAGAAGAAAGAGTTTTCGCGCCGTGGTTTGGTTAGTTTCGCCAAAGACTTTTTTCGAATTGTGAGCCAGGTAAATTATCTTGAGACATCCTCGCGACCGTGAGTTAGAAATGCCGCGCGACAGAAATTTGCCGACAAGCCTCGTACGAGACGTCTTCGCAATTCTCGGCTCGGATGTGGTGTCTCGAGGTCACTGGCCAGTCTCGATTGAGGCATGCACCCAACTATGGGCTCATAACTCGATGCCATGCGCGTGGTTGTCCAACCAATCTCGGCTGATACATCCTCGCGACTCTAGGAAACTCATAGTGCCAATATTGGGGGGATTGTCCGGATTGTCTGGGGGTTGTCCGGGGATTTTTTCGAAGTGATATTGGCGATGAGGGCGACAACGATGAGGATGATGATGATGACGATGATGATGATGCTGATGATGATGATGACGACGCATAGGGCATGAATGGGGGAATCTCTGCCACCCCAAGAGGCCCCAAGGGACCCCCAAAAGGCCCCCCAGACGCCCCCCAGAGGCCTCCCAGATGCTTACAAAAGGCCCCAAAGAGGCCCCCCAAGGCTCCCAAAAGCCCCACGATTGTTACTGAAACAATGGCGGCTGTTATTAAAACGGTGGCGGCTATTACTGAAACGGTGGCGGCTGTTACTGAAACGGTGCCAGCTGTTATTGAAACGGTGGCAGCTGTTACTGAAACGGTGGCGGCTGTTACTGAAACGGTGGCGGCTGTTTACTGAAACGGTGGCGGCTGTTACTGAAACGGTGGACGCTGTTGCTAAAACAATGACGGTTGTTACTGAAACGCTTGTTCTGTTGCGGAAGCTGTGGTCTGTTACTGAAACCGCTGCTACCGCACACGAAAGCTCAGCTCTTGGGACCTCCGACGCATTCTAGCCCCGCGCCCCGGCACCCCAACCACACGAGAGCTCAGTTCTTGGGATCCCCCACGCGACAGATTTCAAACCTACCCACATCCCCCACCGCGCTCCCCGCCGCGCCACTGCACCCCCACCTCACGTGAGCTCAGTTCTTGGGACCCCCCGCACGATAAATTCCAGCCTGGTGCCTACCCGCATGTCCCACCGCGCCCTCCACCGCGTCCCGGCACCCTCCCCCATCAGAGCTCAGTTCTGGGGACGCCCCAATCGAAAAATTCTGGCCCGAAGCCTACCCACACCGCCCACCGCGCCCCGCCCCCCACCGCGTCCTGGCACCCACACCCCACCAAAATTCAACTCTTGGGATCCCCACGCGACAACCTGGCACCCCCACCCCTTAGTTCTTCGGAACCTCCACGCGACAACTTCTGGCCCGAAACCTACCCCCACACCCCCCGCCGCGCCCCCCACCGCGCCCCGGCACCCCCACCCCGCGAGGTCTCAGGTCTGGGGCCCTCCCCCACACGACAAATTTTCGCCCGAAGCCGACCGACCTCCCCGACCTCCCCCCCGCAGCGTCCAGGCACCCGAACCCCACAAAATTTCAGTTCTTCAGACCCCCACGCGACAAATTCTGGCCCAAACCCTGCCCGCACCCCCCAACGCGTCCCCCACCGCGTCCTGCCGCCCCCCCCCCCCCTCCCGTAAGGTTGATAAAACCGTGTGTGAGTGTGTGTGTGTGTGTGTGTGTGTGTGTACCACCTCGGTTTTTGGTCTATTACTTCTGATGTGCTTGCTTTCTTGTTGAGTGGAATGCAGAACGATTCCTGTTGTAGCACATTTTAAATTGAGTTCTTTTGTGGGGAATTACAAGGGAATTCTGTTCATGGTGAATTGCAATTTGTTTCCTTTTGTGGCGGATTACAGAAGGATTCCTTTTGTGGAGGATTACAAAAGGATCCCTTTTGTGGAGGATTACAAAGGGATTCCCTTTGGTGGAGGAATACAAAGGGATTCCTTTTGTGGAGGATTACACATTGATTGAGTTCCTTTGAGTGCTTTCCTGGAAGTGAACCAGGGGACAAAAGAACAAAAAAAAACAGAAAAACATTGAACATTTTAAAAATTACAGGTTTCCAATGATTTTCCAATGTTGTGAAGCAAAAACATGCAAAAACACAGCATTTTCACAATCCGAATACAAAAATGCTGTGTTTTCATAGGGTTTCGGCCTCAAAACCTTGGAAATGCTGTGTTTTTTATATGTTTCTGCTTCAAAGCATTGGAAGTTCATTGAAAACATTTTTTTTTTTCGTTTGTCCCCTGGTTCACTTCCAGGAGAGCCCTCAAAGGAAATCAATGTATAATCCCACAAAAAGGAATCCCTTTGTATTCCTCCACCAAGGGGAATCCTTTTGTAATCCTCCACAAAAGAGATCCTTTTGTAATTAACCACAGAAGGATTCCCTTTTGTAATTCGCCACAAAAAGGAATCATCATGTGATCCTCCACAACAAAATCCTTTTGTAAGTCTCCACAAAAGGAATCCTTTTTTTGTAATCTGCCACAATATAAAACAATGTGTAGTTCACCACAAAAAGGATTCCCTTTTGTAATTCAACAACAAAACAAATCAATTTGTAATCCGCTAATGTTTGTTTCGGGCCTCCGGGGGCCGGAAAATCGAGATATTAAGGCTTATTCGTCTCTCTGGAACGCGCTTCGGCGCTCACCCACTGGAAGTAAGAGGGGCGAGGAGGAAGAGACGGAGGTGGAGGCGGGGGAGGAGGAGGAAGAAGGGTAAAGAGAGGATAACTTATGGAATCTGCTATGGGTGCCTAGCCCCAGGGAATTATTCCCTTAGTCTGGTGGGCTGTGATTCCCATTCGATTGTGCTCTGTGAAGCTCATTATGACAACGCATAGCTCCCAACGCATCTCGTCATCACCATCATCATCAGCAACATCTTGAAACGCATGCTCGTCATCACCATCGTCATCAGCAGAATCTTGAAACACATACTCATCATCATCATCATCATCATCGTCATCAGCAGCATCTTGAAACACATGCTCGTCGTTACCATCGTCATAGACACATACTCGTCATCATCATCATCGTCATCATCAGCATCTTGGAACACATACTCGTCATCATCATCATCGTCATCAGCAGCATCTTGAAACACATACTCGTCATCACCATCGTCATCAGCAGCATCTTGAAACACATGCTGGTCAGCACCATCGTCATCAGCAGCATTTTGAAACACATGCTCGTCAACACCATCGTCATCAGCAGCATCTTGAAACACATGCTCGCCATCACCATCGTCATCGCCAGCGCATTGAAACACATGCTCGTCATCACCATCATCATCAGGAACATCTTGAAACACATGCTCGTCATCATCATCATCGTCAGCAGCATTTTGAAAACACATACTCGTCAGCATCGCCATCGCCATCAGCAGCATCTGAAACACATGCTCGTCATCATCATCGTCATCAGCAGCATCTTGAAACGCATGCTCGTCATCACCATTGTCACCAGCAGCATCTTGAAACACATGCTCGTCATCACCATCGTCATCAGCAGCATCTTGAAACACATGCTCGCCATCGCCATCGTCATCAGCAGCAACTTGAAACAAATGCTCGCCACCACCATCGTCGTCAGCAGCATCTTGAAACACATGCTCGTCACCAACAGCATCTTGAAACACATGCTCGTCATCGCCATCCTCATTAGCAGCATCTTGAAACAAATGCTTGTCATCACCATCGTCATCAGCAGCATCTTGAAACGCATACTCGTCATCACCATCGTCATCAGCAACATCTTGAAACGCGTACTTGTCATCACCATCGTCACCAGCAGCATCTTGAAACACATACTCGTCACCATCATCGTCATCAGCAGCATCTTGAAACACATACTCGTCATCACCATCGTCATCAGCAGCGTCTTGTAACACATACTCGTCACCGCCATCGTCACCGCCATCACCTTCAAAAGAATGCGTGTTGCCACCGTCGTTATCAGCAGCATCTTGAAACACGCTTATCATCGCAATGGCCTTCGGAATCCCTTGCGAAGCATAATCGTTATCAACCTTGTCATAACCTGGCGCCTACGCTCGCACTGCATTTCCTGGCATGAACATGCGGGGGCACGAGGCCTTGCTTTCTTTCTGCCAGAACCTACTTGCCTGCGACGTAGATGTCAAACCAAAGCTTCGCATCAAGACGAAAGCTAACCCACGCGTCGTCGAAGATGATTTGCCGCCGAGCGCAAAGCACTTGCGTAAGCATTGAGCATGTGTTTCAGTTCGAGGTCATCCATTTTTGCTGAAACGTTCGCATGCGCAAAAAAAGTCGATCCGTTTCACAGTCGCCATCATCGCACGATCGTCGTCGCAGTCGCCATGTTGATGGATTCGACGCGCGGATTGTTTGCCACCAGATCGCACATCTCTGGGGATGCTTGGGTCGCGACAGCGATGATATGATAACACACTTTGTGATAATATGAAAACACGCATGTACACGCGCGCGCAACTATGTCAACTGATGCCGATGGTGATGATGCTAGTGACGGCGATGTGACGCAGCAAAACGAAGTTGTACGCACACACGGTTTTATCAACTCCCCCCCCCCCCACACACGAGAGCTCAAATCTTGGGCCCTACCCGCGCCCTCCACCGCGCTCCTCACCGCGCCCCGGCACCCCCGCCACACGAGAGCTCAGTTCTTGGGATCCCCCACGCGACAGATTTTGGCCTCGAGCCGACCCGCGTCCCCCGTCATGCCCCCCACCGCGTCCTGGCGCCCCCGCCCCAGGAGAGCTCAATTCTCACAGAAGAAAATCTGCCCCGAAACCTACCCACACTGCCCGCCGCTCGCTGCCTCCCAGCACGCCCATCCCACGAGAACGCAGTTCTTGGGATGCCCCGCACTAGCCCGAAACTTGCCCACGCCTCCCACCGCGCCCCCCGCAGCGTCCAGGCACCCTCACCACGCCAGAGCTCTACTCTTGGGGCCCCCCATGCGACAATTTCTGGCCCGAAAGCTACCCGCGCCTTGCGCCGCGCCCCCCGCCGCGCCCCGGCACCCCAACCGCGCGATGCCTCTGTTCTCGGCGCCCCCCACGCGACAAACTCTGGCCCGAAACCTACCCACACTGCGCCGCCCAATGCGCCCCGGCACCCCCGCCCCACGAGAGCTCAATTCTTGGGGCCACCCACGCGGCAAATTTTCGCCCGAAACCTACCCGCGCCCCCCGCTTCGCCCGCCACGGTATCTAGGCCCCCCCACCCCACGGGAGCTCAGTTCTTGGGACCTCGCACAATTTCTGACCCACGCGTCCCCCGCCGCATCCCGGCACCCCCACCCCGCGAGAGCTTCTTTCTCGGGCCCCCCCGCGCGACAAATTCGGGCCCGATGCCTACCCGCCCCCCCCCGCCCCCCCCCCGCGCGACAACCGGGCGCCCCCGCCCCGCGATAAGTTAATTCTTCGGAGCCTCCACGCGACAATTTCTGGCCCGAAACCTACCCGCGCCTCCCACCGCGCCCCGGCACCCCCACCCCGCGAGAGCACAAGTCTCGGGGCCCCCCACACGACAAATTCTCGCCCGAAACCGACCGACGTCCCCGACCCCCCCCACAGCGGCCAGGCCCCCCAAATCCACAAATTTAGTTCTTCAGACCACCACGCGACAAATTGCGACCGAAGCCTACCGACACACACCGCCGCGCCACTCCCACCCCCCGCGAGAGCTCAATTCTTCGGACCTCACACACGACAATTTCTAGCCCGAAACCTATCTACACCCTTCACCGCGTCCCCCACCGCGCCCCGGCACCCCCGCCCCACGGAAGCTTCGTTCTTGGGACCCCCCACGCGACAAATTCGGGCCCGATGCCTACCCGCGCCCCCCCACCACGCCCCCAACCGCGCCCCGGCACATCCATTTCGCGAGAAATTAACTCGTCGGACCCAAATCCTTACCCGAAGCGGCATCCACCTCGCCCGCCACAGCATCCAAGCACCCCCACCCCACAAGAGCTCAAAACTGGGGACTTCCCACGCGACAGATTCTGGTCCGACACCTACCCGCATCTCCCACCGCTCCCCCCACCGCGCCCCGGCACTCCCACCCCGCGAAAGCTCACTTCTTCAGACCCCCCACCCGAAACCTACCCACACCCCCGCCGCGTCCCCCACCGCGCCCTGGCACCCCCACCCCACGATAGCTCAGTAATTGGGACCTTCGACACAACGCATCCTGGCCCCAAACCGACCCACACACCCCACCGCGCTCCTCGCCGCGCCCCGTCACCCCCGCCACACGAGAGCTCAGTTCTTGGAATCCCCCACGCGACAAACTTTGGCCCCGAACCTACCTGCATCCCCCCCGCGCCCCCCACCGCGCCCGGGTACCCCCACCCCGCGAGAGCTTGGTTCTTGGGATCCCCCCACGCGACAAATTCTAGCCTGGAACCTATCCACATCTCCCACCGCGCCCTCCACCGCGCCCCAGCACCCCCACCCCGCGAGAGCTCAGTGTTGGGACCCCCCACGCGACAGACTCTAGCCTGGAACCTACCCGCGCCGCCCACCGCGCCCCCCACCGCGCCCCGGCACCCCCACCCCACCAGAGCTCATTTCCTGAGACCCCCACACACGACAACCCGGCACCCCCACCCCACGATAGCTTAGTTCTTCGGAACTTGCACACGACAATTTCTGGCCCGAAACCTGCCCGCACCCCGCGCCGTCGACGCAGCGCATCCTGGCCCCAAACCTACCCGCACACCCCACTGCGCCCCCCGCCGCGCCCAGGCACGCGACAAATTCTCGCCCGAAGCCGACCGACATCGGCGCCCAGGCACCCCAACCCGACAAAATCTCAGTTTTTCAAGCCCCCCACACGACAAATTCTGGCCCAAGCCCTCCCCGCACCCCCCACCGCGCCCCTCACCGCGCTCTGGCTGGCACCCCCGCCCCAGGAGAGCTCCCTTCTTGCGCCCCCCCAGCACGGCAAGATCTGCCCCGAAACCTACCCTCGCCTCCCACCGCGCCCCTCACCGCGCCCCGGCACCCCCATCCCACGAGAGCAGCACTCTTGGGATGCCCCGCGCGGCAAACTCTAGCCCGAAACTTGCCCGCACCTCCCACCGCGCCCTCCGCCGCGCCCCGGGGCCCCCACCTTGCGAGACCTCAAATCTTGGGACCCCCTACGCGTGAAATTCTGGCCCGAAACCTACTCGCACCCCGCGCCGCGCCCCCCCCCCGCCCTGGCACCCCAACCTCGCGATACCTCCGTTTGTGGCACCCACCACACGACGAAAACTAGCCCGAAACCTACCCACACTTCCCACCGCGCCGCCCAGCGCGCCCCGGCACCTCCACCCTGCGAGAGCTCAATTCTTGGGACCACCCACGCGACAAATTTTCGCCCGAAACCTACCCCCACCCCCCACCTCGCCCGCCACGGCATCCAGGCACCCCCACCCAACGGAAGCTCAGTTCTTGGAGCCTCACACACGGCAATTTCTACCGCGTCCCCCACCGCGTCCCGGCCCCCCCACCCCGCGAGAGCTTCGTTCTTGGGACCCCCCGCGCGACAAATTCGGGCCCGATGCCTACCCACACCTCCCACCCCGCCCCCAACCGCGCCCCGGTGCACCCACTTCGCGAGAGCCCAATTCTTCGGACCCTCCACGCTCCAAATCCTCACCCGAAGCGTACCCCCACCCCCCAACGCGCCCCCCGCCCCGTCCCGGCACCCCCACCCCACGAGAGCTCAGTTCTGGGGACTTCCCACACGACAGATTTTGGTCCGACACTTACCCACATCTCCCACCGCGCCCCCCACCGCGTTCTGGTACTGCTACGCCACGAAAGCTCAGTTCTTCAGACGCACCGCTCGGCAAATTCTGGCCCGAAACCTACCCACACACACGCGCCTGCGTCCCCCACCGCGTCCCAGCACCCCCACCCCACGCGACCTCAATTCTTGGGACGTCCGACACAATGCATTCTGGCCCCAAACCTGCCCACACCCCCCACCGCGCCCCTCACCGCGTCGCGGCACCCCCACCACACGAGAGCTCAGTTCTTGGGATCTCCCACACGACGCATCCCCCACCGCGCCCCCCACTGCGCCCTGGCACCTCCACCCCGCGAGAGCTTAGTTTTTGGGACCCCCCCGCGCGACAAATTCTGGCCTAGAGCCTACCCACATCTCGCACCGCGCTCCCCTCCGCGCCCCGGCACCCCCACCCAACCAGAGCTCTATTCTCGGGACCCCCCTCCACACGACAACCCGGCACCCCCACCTCGGGATAGCTTAGCTCTTCGGAACCTCCACGCGACAATGTCTGGCCCGAAACCTACCCACACACCCCACCGCTCCCAGCACCGCGTCCCGGCACCCCCCCCTCCACGAGAGCTCGAGCCTTGGGCCCCCCCACACGGCAAATTCTCGCCCGAAACCGGTCGACATCCCCGACCTCCCCCCCCCACGGCGCCCAGGCACCCCAACCCGACAAAATCTCAGTTTTTCAAGCCCCCCACACGCCAAATTGTCGCCCAACCCCTACTCCCACCCCCCACCGCGTCCCCCACCGCGTCCCCCACTGCGTCCCAGCACCCCCGCCCCACGAGAGCTCCGCCTTTGAGATCCCCGACGTGACAAATTCTGACCCGCAACCTACCCACACACACCCAGCGCGCTCTCCACCGCGTCTTGGCACTCCCACCCCACGAGAGCTTCGTTCTTGGGACCCCCCGAGCACCACGCCCTTGCACTCCCAGCCCACGAGAGCTCAGATCTTGGGGCCACCCACGCGTCAAATTGTCGTCCAAAACTTACCCACACACCCCGCCGCTCCCCCCGCCGCGTCCTGGCACCCCCACCCCAAGAGAGTTCCGTTCTTGGGACCCCCCACGCGGCAAGATCTGCCCCGACACCTACCCACACACCCCACCTCGTCCCCCACGGCATCCAGGCACCCCCACCCCACGGGAGCTCAGTTCTTGGGACCTCACACGCGACAATTTCCAGCCCGAAACCTACCCACACCCTTCACCGCGTCCCCCACCGCGTTCCGGCACCTCCACCCCACGAGAGCTTCGTTCTTGGGACCCCCCACGCGACAAATTCGGGCCCGATACCTACCCACCCCCCTGGCGCGCCGACTCCCCTGATAGGGAGCTCTGGCGCGCAGGCCATGCTCCCTGAAACGGGCCTCTGGCAGTGAATCATCCCAGAAAGGAACCCTTCCTAAATGCTCCCTGGTAGGAGCGGCGCCGCCAACTGCCCTGATAGGGAGCTCTGGCACGCCAACTCCACTGATATGGAACTCTGGCACGCCAACTCCCCTGATAATAAGGAGCTCTGGCGCGCAGGCCATGCTCCCTGAAAGGGGCCTCTGGCAGAGAATGCTCCCTGAAAGGAGCTGCGCATAGATGCTCCCTGGTAGGAGCGGCGCCGCCAACTCCCCTGATAGGGAGCTCTGGCGAGCCAACACCCCTGATAGGGAGCTCTGGCGCGCCATGCTCCCTGCGAGGGGCCTCTGGCAGACGGTGCGCCCTGGGAGGACCTGCGCCGCAAAGTTCCCTGATGGGAGCGGCGCTTTTCCCACCCTCGCCGCCCTTTTGCAGCTGTCGCCGGCGCCCTGTCCTGGCTGGGTGCTTCAAGGGTGATACCCAGAAGGCGCCAGCCAGGCAGCGCTTTTCACGAGCCCTTTGCTGGCGCAGGGGCGCCGGCCATTCCTAATGCCATGGGCCAAGGTGCCGTTATGATTTTCCTTCACATCTTCTTCCAAATCTTCACGCAAAACTTCCCCCATATCTTCATCCAAATTTTCCGTCAGATCTTTCCCAAAATCTCTCCCCAGATCTACTCGGATCTTCCTACAAATCTCCGCCAAATTTTCTCCACCAAATCTTCCCGATGATCTTTCCTGCTGATCCTTTCCCAGATCAGCACCTCGATCTTGACTCAGATCTTCACTTAGATCTTCCCCCACATTTTCCCCAGGTCTTCCTCCAGATCTTCCCCAAGATCTTCCCTTAAGTCTTCCCCAAAATCTTCCCCGAAATCCTCGCCCTAATCTTCATCTGGTTTTCCGCCCAGATCATTATCCAAATCTCCAGCCAACTCCCACCCCGGATCTCCACATCACCCCACGAGACCCCACAACACCCCACGGGACCCCACAGCACCCCACAAGCCCGTCCTCGGAAGAGGGTCTCCCATGGAGAACCGGGCCGGATTCTCCACGGGACCTGGTGGGTGCTGTCGCCCGTCGTCGTCATCGTCGTCGTCGGCGTCGTGTTCCGTGATAGTGTGGTGAGTGTGTGACTGATGATGATGGGTGGATGATTGAGTGTGAGTGATTGATTGCGTAATAGAGTGATCGTGTGTAGTGAGTGTCTGACTGATAAGGATGATGCGAACGATTGAGTGAGTGAGCGTGCGAAGGGAGAAGCAGCTAGAGCTGTTATGATGATGATGGTGCGTGAGTGGTTGAGCGAGTGAACGTGCGAAGGCCGAAGAGGAGAGGGGGTGGGGTGACAGGACTGCGCGGGGTGTCCAGAGAAAAATGCTCCGACGGTGGGACCCCACATGAGAACATGTTTGATCTGCCTGGGGGTATCCTCCTGCCCCCTTCCTTCTCCCACCTACTCCTGCCTCCTCCTTCTCCTCCTGCCGTTCCTCTTCCTGCCTCAACCCCTGCCTCCTTTTCCTCCTCCTCCTCCTCCTCCTCCACCACCTCCTCCTCCTTATCCTCCTCCTCCTCCTTTTCTCTCTCCCTCGCCATCCTCCTCTTCCTCCTCCTCGTCCTCCTCCTCCCCTCTCCCTCCTCCTCCTCTCCCTCCCTCCTCCGCCTCCTCCTCGGCTCCATTTTCCACCCCCTCCTCCTCCTCCTCCTCCGCCTCCTCCTCCTCCTCCTCCTCCTCATCCTCCTCATGCCTCCTCCTTTGGCCTCCTGCCTCTCTGGGCCGCCTAGGGCCTCTTGGGGCCTCCTGGGGCCTTCTGGGCCTCCAGGGACCTCCTGGGGCCTCCTAGGGCACGTCTCCTCCTCCTCCTCCTCCTTCCTCCTCCTCCTCCCCCCCCTCCTCATCGTCCCGTCCTCCTCCTCCTCCTCCTCCTCCTCCTCCTCCTCCTCTTTCTCCTCCTCCTCCTCCTCGTCGTCCTGTTCCCCCTCTGCTTCCTCCTCCTCTTCCTCCTTCTCGTTCTCGTCCTGCCTCCTCCTCCTCCTCCGCCTCCTCCTCCTCCTGCTCCTCCTCCCCCTCCTCTCGTCCACCTCCACCTCCTCCTCCTCCTCCTCCTCCTCCTCCTCCTCCTCCTCCTCTTCCTCGTGCGGAACAAGACCTAGAGGAAACGCACGACGTGCGTCCCAGCGGCTACGCGCCGGAGGACGACCCAGAAAAAGCGCGCGCCTGTGGACGACCCGGAGAACACACGCGAGGTGCGGGCCCAATGGGGAGGAGGTTCCCGCCTGAGACTTCCTGGCAATTCACTCACAGACGAGGCTCCCGCCTGATACATCCTCATATTCAGGCCTCAGGTACCCGAAAGTGACGACAGTTACAAGTTTCTGATGACCCGCCTCGGATTCGAACATGAAGTGCGGGCCTCATAGGGAGGGGGCTCCCGCCTGAGACGTCCGCGCAATTCACTCACAGACGAGGCTCCCGCCTGATACTTCCTCCATATTCAGGCCCCAGGGGCCCAAAAGTGACGACAATAGCAGAAGGCCGATGACCCGCCTCGGATTCGAACATGAAGTGCGGGCCCCATAGGGAGGGGGCTCCCGCCTGAGACGTCTTCGCAATTCACTCACAGACGAGGCTCCCGCCTGATACGTCCTCTAAATGAATGTGTGCGCGTGTGAGTGCTGATGATGCTGATGATGCTGCTGCTGCTGCTGCTGCTGATGATGATGATGATGATATGATGATGATGATGATGATGCTGATGCTGATGATGATGATGATGATGATGATGATGATGATGATGATGATGATGATGATGATGATGATGATGATGATGATGATGATGATGATGATGATGTGAGTGATGATGACGATGTGAGTGATGATGATGCTGCTGATGATGATGCTTAAGATGAGGGTGGTGATGATGATGACGATGTGAGTGATGATGATGACGATGATGATAAGGGTGGTGGTGATGATGGTGTGAGTGATTGAGTGAATGATGATAACAAAGATGTAGTGAATGATGATGAGGAGGTTGATGGTGTTGTGATGGTGGTGTGTGTCTCATGGCGTGAGTGAGTGTGCGAAGGGAGAAGAGCTCATATCGACTATTTGAGTGAGTGAGTGAAGACAATGATGATGCTGACCATGATGTGTGTGATTGAGTGGGTGGTAGGCGGTGAGTGATTGCGCGAGTAAAGGAGTGATGGTGCTGAGTGAATGTGAGTATGCGGGCGAGTGGGTGAGTGTGTGACTGATGATGATGATGATGTGGTGGTGGTGATGATGATGACGATGATGATGATTATGATGATGATGCTGCTGCTGCTGCTGATGATGATGATGATGATAATGATGTGTGTGTGTGCGTGTGGGTACGTGAGTATGCGGTGAGTGAGTGAGAAGAGAGGGGGTGTTATGGTTCCTGTGTTTCTGCGCAGGGTGTCCAGAGAAAACAAGAACCCCACTTTAGATTTGGGGAACAATAGTCCCACTTAGGATGTGGGGAATAAAACTACGATCACCTGGATGTGCCTGGTTTGGAGTCCCCGGGAGACTTGCGAATGGACCCTTTTCTTCCCGCTCATTGCCCCCCTCCTGCGCCTTGCCGACGTCGTCGTCGTCGCCGTCGTCGTAGTCGCCGTCCTCCTCGTCCTCCTCCTCTTCCTCCCCTCGCCATCCGGCGCAATCTCAAAGAGCGCCTTGCCCTGCCCATCGCACTCCCCATCCGGCCTGGCCGCCGCCGACGTGAGACGATTTAGCGTCTCCGTCGCCCTCGCCAAGGATCGCCCAGACGCCTCCATGCCGGCCCGTCAAGAGTAACATTCCTCGCTGTGAGGGAGGCTCGTCCCCCGCCCCCTTTCTCCAAGAGGTCCCACATTGCCGCAAGTCGCGCATCAATCAACAAAGGTTGGCAACTCATCATGCAAGGCACGCAGACACCCCAGATGCAACTGCGCCCTGAGACCCGACCTCAGATCTGCGCCGAGCCGGACCATCCGAGCCACCCAGGCGAGGCACGCGTGGGAAAAGGCCCAGGGAGCAAAGGCTCCTCCGATGCCGTGGGCAGGAAAGCGAGGTCCACATCCGCGGTCTCGCGAGCACGGGGCCCCGGGCCGCGACCCCGTGGAGGCGGGGCGCCTCCTCGCGGGCGCGGGCAGGCCGCGACCCCGTGGAGACGGGGCGCTTCGTCGCGGGCGCCCCGCGCCGCACACGTCCACGCGGCCACCGTGTCCACGGCATCGCGCAGGCCGCGAGGGCCTGGACACGGCCGTGCCCGCCGCTCGTGGCGAGGACCCGGGGCGTTCCACCCGAGCTGCTCGCGCGCCCGGCCGCGGCGCCGGCGGACCGCGCCACGCGAGCCCAGACGAGACCGCACGCCAGGAAGGAAGCGGGCCGAGCCCCTCCACGGCGCCCAAGAGGCGGCTCGGGGGCGCTTCCTGCGACGAGCGCCCCTCGGGGAGCAGCACCTCTGCGGGCGTGGGTCGCACGGCCCCCGCGCGGAATCTAGAAGGGAAGGGTCGCTGCGGAGCGACGAGCGTGCCGGGTGGTCCCCATCCTGCACCTCCTCCGATCCCCCCTCCCGTCCCCTCCCTCCCCACTCCTTGCCTTCCACTCTTCCTCCTACCCTCGTAATCGACGCCATTGTTCATCTCGTGCTTCTCCGCATCGTCCCCTTCCACTTACGCTTGCCCTTCCCCAGCTCCCTTCCCCCTTTGCGTTTTCCTGCTGTAGCTCCTCCTCATCATCATTTGCTCATATGTTGTGATGGGGAATCTGGCTATCGAGTCCAGCGGATCATGAACTATGATGGCAAAACGCGGCGACGATGACCAACAACAACGAACACGATGTTGTCACGGGCCAGCAATACGCAGAGGAGCAAGGCGAAGGGGAAGAGGAACACGGCGTTGACAATATAGATGCTACATCTGTGCCTGGGCAATCGCCTGGTTCTTCTCAATAAGAGTGGGGGCGTGCTCTATGTATGCCCACTCGCCGCTTACATATTTCTCATGGAGGGAGAGGATGAGACGGAGAAGTAGGAAGATCACGCAAACAAGCAAGATGCGGTCACGTCTCACTCACTCGACCAATGGGCGGCAAGAGACGTGGGTCCACCTCCCAGTGTTCCGAATCCAGCGACGAGTCAAGATCTGCCCTCAGTTCGCCCCTGGCGTGCTGGCAACTGTGAAGGGGCCCCAGGACACACAAATAAATACACACAAATAATAGGATTCCCCATATTTTCCCATATTTTCTGGGTTTCTGTCTTCCCCCCCCACTTCCCATATTTTCCCATATTTTCTGGATAATTACTTGTGTCTGTGTGTGTTTCTACATCCTGAACCTGGCATGGCGCTCCGCCCCCTCATTTCCCCCGCCGTCCTCTCCTTGTGCCCCTTCCCTTCCCCTCCCGGCCTGCCCTCCCGCTCCTCCTCCTCCTCCCTGTAGGGCAGCGAGATCGGGGGGCTGGCTCAGGGGGACCTGGACTTAGGCCGGGCACGCCCTCCTACAGGCGGATTGTGAGCGAACAATCAAACACAGTCACAACACATTCAAACATTGACACGCAAAATGCTAGAAGAATCGTCCCCAGACTTTTTGTAGACCATTTTTGGACTTTTGGGCGAACAATCAAACATGGTCAAGACACATTCGAACACTGGCAAAACAAATGCTAGAAGACTCGTCCCCAGACTGTTTGTGACTATTTTTGACTATCCCTCCTGTAGCGGGATGTGCCCGACTTCAACCTGGACGAGACCAGCGATACACTGTGCCGACAGCTCGGCGATGGGCCCCCCTTCCGTGGCCAAACGGCACCTTCCTGGGCGGGGGCGGGGAGGGGCCCCCGTCGGTGACGCGTGGGCGCAGTGGGGAGTCGATGCATCCCACCCTGTGAGCCTGCGCTCCCCCCCCCGCTAACCTTAGGTCGGGTACAGTCGGGGGCTTGACCTAAGGAACCCAAAATAAGGAACGAGGCCCCTATTTTCCATAAGTTGAACTTCGATTTCTGAGCGAAAACATAAGGAAAACCTGAGGCAAGCTGCGAAACACTTAAGGAACCCGGAGCCCGGAGCCCCTCCCCAACGAAAAGGGTTCCTTCTTCAGGGCCCCGACTGTATGTCCCCCTACAGGCGGATTCTGAGCGAAGGATTAAACATAGTCCAAGACATGTCCAAAATGGGTCAACGAAGAACAGACAAGTCGTCCCCTGACTACTTTTTTTTGACTATCTTTGACCTCCTGTAGAGGGACACGCCCGACTTAACCCTAACCCAGACCCCCTCGCGTCGCGACCAAAAATCACGACGGGAAATTTTTCGCTGTTTTCGGGGGGGGGGGGCCCTTGCCGGGCCTCGGGGCCGTCAGAAAACGACTCAGGATGAAGAACTGGTCCCGGGGGAGAGGGTCACCTCTGGGGGTCGGCGCTGTGAAAAAAACACGAAGTCGGGGGTCTGGAAACGCTGCCCCCTCCCCCCCCCTTCGATAGAAGAAATAAAAAGCAGCATAAACATAAACTTTTGGCGCTCCACGCGGGTTTCTTTGATCTGCGCTGGACCCCCCCTCCCTGGTGCGCGGAGCGCGCCAGGAGCGGCGCTGGAGGCGCCGCCAGGGGGGCCCAATGCCGACCCAAGAAATCCGCGCAGAGGTCCGAAAACTTATCCTTGTGCCGTTTTTCTTCTTCGATTCGAGCACTTCTTCCCGCCGAGCCTGCAGCCTCCGGCGCACGCGGCAGAGCGCCCCGCAGACCGCCGACGAGCGCCCGGGCCACCTGCCAGGCGTGCCCCTCAGGCGTCGCTCCGCACGTTCACGAGGATCATGTTCCCGGCGACGTTGGCGTCCTCGGCGGGCAGTTCGCGCCACACACACTTGAGCATCGCCCCGCCGATCCACCTCGCCACCAGAATGGCTCCAGCCCCGCTGGCCGACTCACCCCCCTGGGTGGGGATATATGCTGCTCCCCTCGGAACAGCATGTATCCCCACCCAGGGGGGTCAGTCGGCATCCTTTTTATACACCAACTAATTATCGTTCTTTTCGTGTCCATCCTCCTCCTCTTCTTCCTGCGTCCATCCTCCCCAGTCCTGTCCCTCCTCGCGCTCCTCGGCCCCCTTCTGTTGCTGTTCCTCCTCATCACCATCCGTCTGTTCCTTCTCCTCCCCCTCTTCCACCACAGCATGATCTCCTCGTCTCCGTCCGCCGCCTCAATGATCTGCCCTCCTCCGCTTCGCCTCCTCCTCCTCCTCCTCTACCCTCCTCCGCCTCCTCCTCCTCTACCCTCCTCCGCCTCCTCCTCCGCCTCCTCCTCCTCCTCCTCCTCCTCCTCCTCCTCCTCCCTCAATCCCCACCATCCTCCTCCTCCCAGATCCCCATTCAACTCTTTACTTCGTGCGCCCTGCGCCTCCCGACCCTCCTGTGGGCAGCGCGGGGACTCTCCCAGGTCGCACGGGCCTCATGGCGAGCCCAAAGGGAAAGATCTGAGCTCAAAACAAACTGCAGTCGGGGCGTTAACCAAAGGAACCCTAAATACGGAACGAGGCCCCTATTTCCCATAAGTTGAACTTCGATTTACCTTCGAAAGCCAAAAAAAAGCCAAAGGCAAACTGTGAAACAATCAAGGAACACCGAGCCCCTCCTCAACGAGAAGGGTTCCTTCTTCAGCGCCCCGACGGTAGAAGAATCACACGGTGTTCGACATTCTCCCCCCGCCCGACCCTGGGTCCCCACCGGAGGCCACGCGGAACTGTCTGAAGGTGGGCGCATCTCGAGTCTCTGCTGGGGCTGTCTTGGATCCTCCGTGCGCTCTTGGGGGATGCGGGAATTGACCAGGGAGCAACAAGCCCACCCTCACAATAAGCACCCCGATGAGCGAAGCTACCTAGCAAACGCACCCAAGGAAGGAATGGAAAAGGGAAGGGCTCTTCAGCAAACGCCCAGGGCCGTTATGTCAACGCCATTTATCGGGGTCGGGTGGTTTTTCCTCCCTTGATATATTTGGGCCATGTCAAGACCGAACACGGGCGGACCGCCCCAAGTACCAGTGATCTGGGGCGAAGGGGGGGGCACCGTGTGCCAGCGACTCGCCATCGCTCGGACGTCCATTCCCCGTAAAGTTTTCTGCTTGGCGGCTTGCTATGATCCGAGATGCTCCTCGATTGTCCTCGCCGATCAAAAATGCACACGTCAGAGAGATGCCAAGGCGAAGGCCGACTCGGCGCTGCTAACACTGGTTCCAAGACAAGGCAAGCGCGAACGACTCTCCATAGCTGCACGCGTTGAATCACCACTCGGCCAAAAGCGTTGAACAACTGCTGGCTTTTGTATGTGCTTCGCTCGGCTCGGAGCTGAATGGGGGCCCTCTGGGCTCATTTTTGGGGCATGTTCCGCTGGTCTTGAGCTGTCGTTGGCTCACAACGCGAAATGTCTCGTCTGTTGAAATTTTTATGTGCGTAATTCCTTGAAGCTCTCTGGGGCCTCCTTCGAGCCCCCCCGAGTACCTTCTAGGTCTATCTACCAATGACTTCTAGTGCCCAGGTAGACCCCCGCAGGCCCAGGGGGACGACAACGAAGGAAGTAACATTTAAAAAACGCGTCCCGCCCCTGGGCCCAGGGACACGATCGCCGGCCAGGTTGTATGCCCACGCGCCGCGGATGTGAGAGATCATGGCCACAGTGGTCTGGCCCCGGTCAGAAAGACAGTGTGTGAACTGTGTCCCCGATGGCACCCGGCAGGCGCCCTTTGCAGAGAGGTGACGGCCCAAAAGCATCCTCCGTCCTCCCCTGTCTCCTCCCCCACCTCCGTGACACTGGGGGCGGACCAATGTGGGGTACAGCAAAAAATGAGGCACCAAAAATTGCAAATCTACAATCGTTGGGAGCTCCGCGCGGACTTCTCGGGTCGGCGCTGGGCCCCCCTCCAGGGCGCGCGGAGGAGGCCAAGGGCGGCGCCGGAGGCGCTGCCAGGGGCGTCGAAGGCCGATCCAAGAGATCCGCGCGGACATCTGAGAACTTACCTGGGTGGGGGTCAGAGAATGAGCTGCACATGTTTCTGTTGGCAGTCGCTCGCAGGCAGGCCACCTCACAAGACATTCTGCCATGGATGACTCCATCGGAGGCACCTGCAGCGCTGCGGGCCTCAGAGTGCCTCGAGCTGCTTGACCCTTTGAGGGCGAGCTGCTGGATCTCCGTCCAACACTGGCCAAGTGAGTTTCAGAGGATCAACTGCGTATGCATGCAGCCGGCTATTCTCCAGCGCCCTTCCGGGGGCGGCCACGCGCATCGAGGAGCGCGCCGGGCCGCGCGCGGGGCCAAGGCCAGCTGCACGCCAGTGGGCTTCGGCCCCCCGCTCCCCTCCTCACTCCTTCCCCCTTTCCCCCGTGTTGACGTCTTGTCCTCGCTCGTCGCGCGTCCCTTCGCGCGTCCCTTTCTCCTCCGCTGGTTTGGCCTCGCTCATCATGTGGCGCCCGCGGACGCGCCAGTGGGTGTCCAACCACCTGACCTGACCCTTCCCCCCCCCCCGCCCCTCCTCCGTGCCAGAAGGCAAAGAGCCTGATCGAACCCGGAACCTCGGCCCCCGCCCCCCTCCCCTGCCTTCTTGCTGGAACCCATGCTGGGCCACCTTCGACCCTCAACCGACTCCAGCTTCCCCCCCCCCTCGTGGGGGAAAGCTGGAGGAGGATGAGGATGATGATGATGATGAGGAGGAGGAGGAGGTGGAGGAGGCGGAGGAGAAGGAGGAGAAGGAGGAGAGGAGGAGGAGGAGAGGAGGAGAGGAGGAGGAGGAGGAGGAGGAGGAGGAGGAGGAGGAGGAGGAGGAGGAGAGTTTGGCGTCAGCCCCACAGCACACTCGCAGAGCGCTGGACTCTGCCAGGCCCGCGCTCTGGCGCCACGAAGCCCGCGTCGCCCGACTCTTCTCGGGCCGCGGGGGCTCTCCCGGACAGGGGGAGGTGGGGCAGCAGCAGCGCGCGGTGCTGGCAGCGGCATCGGGAGAAGGACGAGACGAGGAGGTCGCACGCAGCGGCCCACGCAGCAGCGCCGTCGCAAGATGGAGTCTCCTCCCCTCCGAGGCTTCCCCCCTAATCGTCTGGAGTCCTTACACCCCGCTCGGCGTTTCAACCCCTCCTCCCCCTGGCTTTTGGCTGGCGCGGCGGGGCCAGACGGTTGGTGTACAGAGGTCGGAGGCCCTTGACTCGGGAAGGGGGGGAAGAGGGAAGAGGAGCAGGAGGGAGGGAGGTCCGACCAGACTCTCGATTAGAGTCCAGCTGTGGCGACAAGAGCTCTTCAGGACGAGCAGCGAGATGGGTAGCTCTTCCTCCTCTGGAATAGGAGGAGATCCCGGGCGCAAAGTCAGCACCGAATCGGGAAATCAGAACGGATCGGCACGTGCGTCGGGTCGGGCTGCATCGACACGGCATCGGAATCGAATCGAATCCGCTGCGCCCAGATCCATCACGGCGCCATGCAAGCATCGGGCAGCACAGGCCCGCCAACATTCATTACCCGAGTCGAATCCCACCGAGTCGGTGGATGTCGATGTCACATCGGATCGGTCGGACCACAACGGACCCTGGGCGTGGTCCTTCATCGGAGTCTGCAGCCCCCCCTCGATGTCGCGCAGGGCCCTCTTCGGAAACTGGGTCGACAGGTCGACGAGGCGAACGGGCTCTTTGGTGAGAGCCTGGCGGCGCGCGGCGTGTGCGGCTGGCGATCGCGCCCGAGTCTCGGCAAGGAGCCTCTCGGCCGAGGATCGCGCAAGGCAGCCTCGGCTTCCTATCGTGTGCTTCTCTGCGTTGCCCCCGCCCGCAGGCCTGCCATGCAGAGGCCTGCAGCCATATGAGAGCGCTGCTTCGTGAAATGCGAAAGGACGTTGCACCTCTGTTGAGCTCTTAATGCCAGCTATCTCGAGCCCGACTTGCCACAAGCGCGAGTGAGTTGATTACGTTGTGCTGACATTCTGGGGGTGTCTGCGGATACGCGGTCGAGTGTCATCTCAAGTCGGCCCTTTGACATCATATCGTGCTCTGATCTAGTGTAACAGAGATGTGCGTGTGAAAATGAGCTTGAACGGCGGCGCGATAAACGTAGATGCGACCACACCCCTCCCGACAATGATACCAATACAACAACTGCGCGAGCAGCCCGCAACGATTTTGATCAAGCGGTTGGCAATCCGAATCCAAACTGCGATGTGCACCAGGCGACGTGTGGACGAAGTAACGAACATGTGTTTAGTGACATTGCCCTTCCCTCCCGCCGTCAAGCTCGCCAGTGGTGGTGAACGCACCAGAGAAGAAGCAGCAACAAGAGAGGGGCGAACAATGGAGATACACCCTTTTCAACCACCGTGCACTTGACAGGGAGCAGCCCAAAAGATGCTGCTGCTGCGCGATCACGAATTCTTCTCAGATGCTCGCGAAGGCACCGTCGTAAGCCACTCAGATCAGCTTTGCAGTAGGCCTCGGGTGCACACGGGGCGGTGGGCAAGGAAAAGCCAGACCGCGCGGGGCCAGGAGCGTACGCCGCGACGTGCCAGCGAGCGGACGCACGAACATGCCGCATTCGCGCATGAACTCGCGATCCTCCAGAGTGCATGGGCCAGCTGCGCTGGCACACCGTAGGGGATACCCTGGGAAGCAGGCCATGGACACGCATGATGATCGATGGCACGACGCGTCTCGGGCCGGGCGAAAAGGGGGGATAGCAAAGGGGGGGTTTGATAAATCAGCTCACGTAGCTGATTTTCCCGGCGCCTCCCGGCGCCGGAGGCGCCCATGCTTCGAGGAATGGGGCGAAACCAGCTGCATGCAGCAGATTTCGTAACCCCCCCTTTCCCTACCCCTCCTTTCGATCGGGCCTCCTTCGCGAGCCCTGCGCCTCCCCATCACCGCGCATGGGCGCCACGTGGCGGGCCTTCCCCCCGACGAGCACCAGCAGCCTCCCGTCGGCACCCCGCGGGGGCTGAAGCAGAGGCCCCCAGCGCCATCCAAGAGCTCGCCCAACTCTCCCTGACGGGACCCTCCGCGTGGCTCCCGGATAGCCCCTGTGAGTCCCCGGCGCTCCCCAGGGCTTCCTTTCCTCCCTCGCCCTCTCCCCCACCTCCCCCCGCTTGCTCTCTCTCTTTCTCTCTCTCTCGCTCTCTCGCCGCCCTCCCTCACTCCCTCCCTCCTTCCTCCTGGAGAAAGGAGGGAAGATGGGAGGAGGGAGGACGAGGCGGAGGAGAAAGGGAGTTTGATTGAGGAAGCCCCTCGACGAAGGCACCTATTCGGCCTCTGCCCGGCTGGAACCAACTGGCGGGGAGGGCGCACGTGAGGAACGAATGACACGGCGCGGGACACGCAATGACTCGTCATTCGCAGGAGGGGTGAGGTTGAAGGAGAAATACAAGGAAGTAGGAGGATGGGATGGGGAGAGGGGGGCATGACGATGAGGAGGAGGTGGTGATGATGGTGGTGATGAAGATGGTGATGAAGATGGTGCATGGTAAATACTCTCACATGAGAACGTACCTTCCGCTTGGGACGAGTTCGGCGATGGACCATTGCGGCTCAGCTTGTTGGGCCATCAGCGAGTTCGTGTGAAGAATTCCTGCCTGATAGGTGCGGCCTTTAATGATTAAATCTCGCTGGGTGCGGCGCTGCGAAGACCCAAACGAGACTTCGGTCTCCCACACGATACCTCGCCCTCCTTGGGCACTGCCACCTACGCAATCGTTGCCGCTTTCGCGAGGAGCTCGTGGGAGATCCACCGGAGCCCAGTGCTGCGCAGACCCAAACGAGACTTCGGCCTCCCTGGTATAGCCGGCCCGTACCATAAGGATGCGCGATAAGGACTCAGGGGCCTTGGAAGACCCTGCGGGCACTTTGCGGGCGGGGCGCGGACAGCGAAAGCGGCCAAGGATGGACCGAGGAGGCAAGCATGTCAGGGTTTCTCCGAAGGGCTTAGGCGACCTCCTCCTCCTCCTCCTCCTCCTCTTCCTCCTCCTCCTCCTCCTCCTCCAACTCCTCCTTCTCCTCCGCCGCCTCCTCCTCCTCCTCCTTTTCCTCCTCCTCCTCCTCCACCTCCTCCTCCACCGTTGGGAAGGTTGCCCATCCTTACTATGCGGGTTGACTGTATCGGCCAGCGGCGCAACTGCCGCCACTGCCGTGAGCGCCTGGGGGTCCGACCGAGGCTGGTGCCACGCAGGCCCCCAAACGAGACCTCGCCTTCCCAGGCGCTGTCAACTGCGCAACTACCGCCCTTCTCCTGAGCTCCTCCGAGGGCGGCGCTACGTTGCGCTGACCCAAACCAGACCTCAACCAGGCATCACTCTCCTTAGATCCTGGGCGGTTCAACGGAGTCCTGCCCTACACGCAGACGTCCCTGGGTAATACAGTCGGCCCGTGTCTAAGGATACGCGACACGGATGCAAGTGCATTGGAAGGCCGTTTCAAAGCCTTTCGAGCGGGGCGCGGACAACGAAAGTGGCCAAGGATGGGCCGAGGACGCAATGATGCAAGGGTACCCTTGCGAAAATCGCTCATTCTTGTCATGCGGGTCAACTGTGCACGCAGACGCCCCTGGGGTGAGGGGGGGGGATCGGGGACGCAGAGGGGGGCAGGCGAAGGAAAGGCAGCAGGGGACGGGGAACAGCGGAGAAGTGCGAGGTGAAGGAGCAGGAGGTCAGATGAGCACCGAAACGAAACGTCGGGGCGAACGAAAGGATAGCTCAGCAGGGGGTGGGGTATCGAGCCAGCTGCGCGTAGCTGGCTCTCCTGGCGCCTCCCGGCGACGGAGGCGGCCACGTCAGGCAACCGCACGTGAAACCCGCCCGTGCCGATCAACGTTGCAGTGGAGGCCAGTCCACAGGGAACACAAGAAACCCAACCCTGAGACCCCAGGACGTCAACTGATTTTCGGTGGGGGCGTCACGATTGCCACGGCAAGAACCATCGAGACCCAAGAAATCCAGGGCACCCTGGAGGCAAGCAGGGTGTTTCTCGGCATGGGCTTCCACTGCATGCAACGAGTGGCTGAGGGTCAGAATGCGAAGGCTCCCTGTGCAAAGGCGCTAGCAAAGCTCCTCCTGGCCGAGTGCGAAGGACATCTGCAGCCAGGGGAACTCCGGCGAGGGTGCCCGGTTCCCCAGCGGCGATGGGACCCGTGGGGAGGGGGGGGGCTCGCTGCCTGGCCCAAGCGTGCGTCGAGAAGAACGCGCCCGTCGGCGGGGCCGAGAGCAGCAGCGTGCAGCAGCTCGGCGGCCCCGCTGCGCGGCACGCAGCACGCTGGCCATCGCTCGGACGTCCATTCCCTGTGTTTTTTTCGGTTTCGTGCGTTTTTTTCGACAACTGATCAAGGATGCTCCTCGATGGTCCTCGCCGAGGAAAAAACGCACACGTCCGAGCGATGCCAAGCACGTGGCGTCTCGCTGCGGGGCTCAGCGCGCAGACTGGAGAAACGCAGGCCTGGCCTGGTGCGTTCGCCAAGCCGCGGCCCAGCACGTGCCGAGCCGACGCGCTGCGTGTGGACGCGGAGGCTGTGAGCACGGTGCGTGCTGCGTTGCAGAGAGCGGGCGCGTAACAGTGCAGCTCAGCGCAGCAGATCTCGTGACCTTAGGTCCGGCGCGGCCTCCTGCAGGAGGACTGGACGAACATCAAAAATAGTATAAAATAATATGCCAGATTCAAACATACTAAACAAACATCGTCCCCAGCGTATGTTTTGACTATCTTTGAGTACTCCTCCTGTAGAGGGTCACGCCCGGCTTACTCGTAACCCCGCCTCCCCGACTCCAGGGCCCCGTGGCGCCCACGGCGCTCTTGCGGCGAGCCAGGACGCCGGCACGCCCGAGCCAGCTGCGGCCGTGGGTCGACGCTAACTCCGTCCCTCGAGCTCTCCGGGCGGGGTCTGCCGGCCGCGGCCAGCAGCAGTGCAAGACGCAGCCAGGACGAAGACAACCTCGGGCGAGGATAGACACCGATCATCTCTGATGTCTGGCGGCTCTGGCAGATGTCTCGGGCACCGCGGCCTCCTCAGAGCGTTCCGGAGCGGTCTGAGAGCGTTCCGGCACGCTCTGGGACGGATCTGTCCTCGTCCCGGCCCCTTCCGACAGTGGTCTCGTCTGTGGGGGCCCTGTGGACTCCATCCCGTTGGCTGTGGCCCGAAAGCAGGAGGCTGGATGTGCTCCGAAGAAGAACAGGCGGCAGCAGCAGGCTGTCGCGGCCGGGAAGAGCGCCGCCCCTTCGAGCGAAACCCGAACACGTCCAGCATGGGCTTCACGATGGGATCCCGCATCCTCAGGGGTGCCAGCACGCCCTCCTCTGCCCTTCTTCCTGCACTCTCTCCTGCTACCCTCCTCCTGCTGCTGCCATTCCTCCTTCCCCTCCTCCTTCCCCTCGCTCTCTCCTCTTCCACTTCCTCCTCCTCCTCCTCCTCCTCCTCCTCCTCTACTTCCTCCGCGCTCTCTTCCTTTTCCACTTCTTTCCTCCCCCATCTCCTCCTCCTCCTCCTCCTCCTCCTCCTCCTCCTCCTCCACCGCCTCCTGCTCCTTCTGTCCCTATCTGAATGTTTTTATTGCCTCCTGGCCCCCCAGCTTGCTGGCCTCCCTTTTGCCTCGATCCTCCTTCTTGGGTCCTCCCTGCTCCGTCCAGCGTCCTCACTCCTCACTCCTCGTTTCTCCGTTCTCCATCCGCCATCTTCCGCTCTGCCCTCCGCCCTCTGTCCGGGATTTCTCCTCCCTCCTCCGAAGAACCTCGCATGACAAATACAAGCCCAGGGACCCGCAAAACAGGAGCTCCAACCCAGAGCTGCCCCTCGCCCGCTCCCTGCACGCAGAGCTCGCCGGGGATTCGCGGACCGGGGCGCGCGAGGCCCGGAGCAGGTGGCGAAACCTACACGTCCGTGCGCCGAGCAGGCTCGCAGCAGCAGGCGGGATGACGACGGCCGGGGGCACGGGCGCCCGGACGTCTCGTCGCGCGGCGGAGAGGGCAACGGTGCCACGAGTGTCTGCAAGCTGCGGCGATGTCTATCTCGTCGCGCAGCACGCCGTGCTCATCGACTGCGCCCTGCGCCAGCAACTCCATCACGTTTCACAGGCGATGGGGGGAGCGGGAGCACATGGTGGGGGCAAACCCAGGTGCAGTGGCATGTGTTTGAATGCAAGCGCAGAGGACTATCTCTATGTGCCATGCTGTTGAACATCGCAGAACGCGCGAGCATGTCGGCGGATTGTTCTGGTTCACTTGCGGCCCCCCGTCAACGCCAAGAGGATTACAACACTTCAGCCCGCCAGAGCTACTGCAAGCCTTCCAAGCTATCGTGCCACCAAGCTCTAACAGTTACAGGGCGCCGCACACAATCGCTTGCATCGGCGTGCAAGCTGTTGCACAGTTATTGCCCGACAGTACGCACATGAACGCCACCATGGGAAACCATCGCACCCTAGCGCGAACTATTGCATCGCGCGTGTTCGTTCTTCCACTGGCCTTCGCTTCTCCAGCCAGTCCTCGTGCTATCATACGGAACGCCAAATAGAGAACGGAAAGGGGCGTTCTTCTGACCCTGCGAGCCTCGGCCGGGCCGAAGAGCGGAGCAGAGACCGCGGCCCCTCCGGAGCCGAGAGCGGCCCTCCCTTTCAGCGTTTTGACTGTATGGGGTGGCCTTGGGAGCGTGAGCCGCCGCCGCCGCCTGCATGTTTGCCCAGCAAACGCTGCGCCCTCGTGTGGCCAATGCGCAGTTCTACCTGGGCAAGGCCCTGCCCTGCGCTGGAACTGCGCGGGCCTGGGAAACCAAAGAACGAGTGCCCGTGCTGGAGTATGGTTACTGCGAACTACTTCGCGCACGCTCACGTCCCAACCACCTCGGGCGCAACAGCTCCTCCCTCACCTCCTCCTAATTTTGATTCCTGAGGGCGTGAGGTGTCGTCGACTGCCGCACCCCGCAAGGCTGGTCGGCCCTGGGGAGTTGATCAAACTAGAGCTTGGTGGCCCTTGGAGAATCGCTCCAAAGGCTCCAAAGGCCACTGGCTAGCACGTATGTTTACGCGTAGAGGATAAAAGGAAAGAGGGACAGACAGACAGGTCAAAGTAATGAGGGGCAGTCAAGAGGGACCTCCTCCTCCTCCTCCTGCTCCTCCCCCTCCTCCTCACATAACACTCCCTCCTGATATCTGCCAACTCGGACGCCAGCCGCACTCGTGTTGGGGAAACCAAAAGGTACCGATACCGATACCGCTACTCCTCGGACCTCTCCCCCGGGGTGCGCTCTGACCAGAATTTCCAGGCGAATCCAGCGGTGGCGACGAGGGCCTCCCAGGAGGCCCAACACGGAGAAAACGAGGAAAGCGTAGAGGTATGGGTACCTTTCCTCCTCTGACGTGTGCTCGCGCCGCCGCGCAGCACACCACACCTTCCCGCCGAGCAGGCCCCTGCCCCCCTGCCTCCCCCCCCCTCGGCTTTCCGCACGACGCCCCTCCCAGCGAACTGCGCGTGCCGCCCCCGCGTGCCCCGCCGGACCTCGCAGACCGCGCCGTGCGGAGGCGACCCCGGCCTCTGCTCCCCCGGCTCCTGCCCGTCGTGCTCGTGCTCCCGGCCTCCCGCCGTGCTGCTGCTCTTGCCGCTGCTGTCCCCCTCTGCGCGCCCCTCAATCATACCTCCGTCCCTCCCCCTCTTCTCCTTCCACCCTCCTCCTCCTCCTACTTCTACTCCTCCTCCTCCTCCTCTTTCTCCTTTTCCTCCTCCTCCTCCTTGCCCTGTCCCTCCTCATTCCTCCTCTCCCCATCCCGTCCTCCTCCTCCCCTCCCCCCGCTCTTGCCCCTCACCCCTCCCTTCTCACCCTTCCCTCCCCATCCTCCTCATCCCTCTCTTCCTTCTCTCCTGCTCCTGCTCTCGTTGCCAAAAAGAAGACACCGCGTCCGTGCCAGCACGCTCCAACGGCCACGCACCTTCTGCATAGCCTGGAATCGCAAATTGAACTTCATTGCGTGGCATCCCCGAGAGGCACGAGAGATAAGTGCCGCTGCCGACAAATACTTGCCGCGACCAATTCCATTCAGAAGGTGATCGAGTGGCGGCAGAACTGCCCAACACGAGGTGAAGACAGAGTGGCGAGACCCGAAGGCACGATGAGCACGTGAAGCTTGAAATGCCCCCCCCCTCTCCACACTCCCTTCCTCCCTTGGGCACACGCTGATACTGATTATGGATCCGTGGATCTGGCGCGTGGGCGCCAGATCCATGAACCAGGGAGAACTGCCCCCCGAAACCTGCGGCCAGTGCCGCCCGATCTGCCGAACGAGGGCGTCGAGGTTGCATGGGAGCGGGACCCGTCGCTGCTCTACGCGCCCTGATCCATGTTTGAGAGAGATGGGCGGGGAGAAGTCCTCCTCCTCTGAAGGGGCCCCAGGACACACAAATAAATACACGCATACAAAAACAATCCCCATATTTTCCCATATTTTCTGGGTTTCTGTCTTCCTTCCCACTTCCCATATTTTCCCATATTTTCTGAGGAGTCGAGGATTAATTGTGTCTGTGTTTTCTTTCCTCTCCTGATCCTCCTCCTTGCCGTGCGGAGCGCCCCTGGACCTCGCCCGGAGCGCGTCCTGAACTGGACGCCAGGGCGGACCCAGCCGTGGCGACGAGAGGAATCTCTGGCAGGCTGGCAGGCACGAGGAAGGCCAAACTGCTCCCTCCTCCCCCTCCTCACCAGACTGCTCCCTCCCTCCTCCTCGCGAAGCTGCTCCCTCCTCCTCCCCCCTCTCCTCCCACCCCTCCTCACCCCGAGGTCGAGAGGAGAGAGCGAAGGTTGGTCTGCGTGTCCTCGGCTCCCCCATCTCTGATTCCCATTCCCATCTTCGCCACCGCTTCTTCGGCGTCAGGGCCGGCCCTCCCGAGGACAGTCTTCAGATATTGACCGTCGCCACCCCTTGGCTGCATCTAGCAATCGTCCTATCTCCAAGGTCGCGCGATCCAGGAATACATATGAACGGGAAAACCGTCCGAGGCGCTGCCCGTGTAGACTCTCCGAGCCCAAATGCAAGCGTTAACAAATCAGTGGACCGACCAGAAAGCCGGGTCGACCGGCAAGGCTTCCCCTTGGCGCAGAACTTTGCCCTCGACTCGCGCTGGCGGCCGACGATGCTGTGGTTAGTGCCAACTGTCCCCCAGCTGGCCCCCCATCTGCCAGCGTCCTCAAATGGCGGGTTCAAGAAAAAAGGAAACAAAGAACACTGCTCCTCTCTTGGCGGCAGTTTTGCTTCCGCCGCGTCCCGCCGCCCTTCCGCCGCTCTCCGACGAGGCAGAGATACCAATGTCTGAGATCCTCTTCTCTTTCTGCATTGTCGGCGCCCAGACAGCGCCCCAAGGCCCGCGAAAATGGACAATAAAAACTCCAGGACCCATCGTTTCCTCCAGGACCCATCCTCCCATGCAGCCTGGCTGCGAATGGCCGGGGCAGGAGTTCCGGTACCCTGAGGGGCGCGAATCTTCCGACTAGCGCCAGACGAGGGGGCGGACAGCGCGCCCGCCGAGGCCACACCCTCGGGAGTCGGCGCTGACAGTGGCTTCATTTTGTGGTACATGCGAAGCGCGAGCGCGAAGCACTGACGCGTGCGATGCAGCGACGTAGCGCTGACGCGGTCAGTGATGTGCGCGGCGTCGGGGCATGAGCCCAGGGATGTGAGTGAGAAGCGGGTCAGGAGATCGAAGGAGGCTCAGGAGGCGAGGACCAGAGAGGTGGTGGGGAAAGGCGTCTGCGGCCTCTGGGCAGCCGACCACACACGCGCGGGGCGCTAGGACGTGCATGCGGGCGGTAGTGGTCCACCCTCCGCGGAGAGTCTCGAACACGGCCAAACGCCAGCCCGGACTGAGCCCTCGGAGGGCCCTGGACAACGATTCTCCGCGCTTGGACAGCTCGTCGGGAGGGTGAAGCTGCAGGCCCCGCGAGGCCAGACGTTTGGCGAGCGTGGCGGTGAAGGGCGACGACAAAACACGCGGCCCGAAGCGAAGCAGCGAGCGCTCTCTGGGCGCGGGCAAGGCGCTGCGGGGCCGCGGAGGCGGCGGCCGCAACCTCGGCGCGGCCCTCTGCCAGAGCAGAGCCGATCACCCGGGCAAGGAAGATTCCGCATCGCTGGCCAGAGCATAGGTCCGCATAGTACAGTACGCGCACGGCCGCAAGAAACCCTCGCAAGAAACCCAACCCTGAAAACCCGCGCGCGAGGTGCACGGGAAGGTGAACCTGGATCACTCTGAACGCAGCAGCTCCTTCAACGTCCGCGGAAGTCGCCGCGCAGCGCGCGGAGCGAAGAAGCCCAGGATACCCTGACGAAACGCGTATGGTTTCTTGATGCGCGCCCCCGCTGTTCTGCGCAGTGGAGACCAGTGCCCAGAGTTCCCAATGCGGGCGGAGGAAGAGGAGGAGGTGGAGGAGAAGGTGGAGGAGGAGGAAGAGGAGGAGGAGGAGGAAAAGGAGGAGAACGAGGAGGAGGAGGAGGAGGAGGAGGGAGGAGGAGGAGGGAGGAGGAGGAGGAGGGAGGAGAAGGACGGAGGAGGAGGAGGGAGGAGGAGGAGGGCTGCTCCCAAAAAGAGTGGAGACCAGTGCCCAGAGTTCCAGCGCTGGACGTTGCGGCTCATGCTCTCTCTCCCCATGCCGTGTCGCGCAGCTGTGGGAGACGACACCCTTTTAGTCGCCCCGAAGCGTGACCTAGGCGGAACGCATGGCGGCGGCGGCGACTGTGACTACCTTAATGTCGGGCGTGTCCCCCTACAGGGGGATTTTCGATGACACATCAAACAATGCTCAAAAAATACTCAAACAATTGTCCCCAGACTATTTTGGAATATTTTTGGACTATGTTTGGTGTATGTTTTATTTCTCGTCGAATATCCCCCAGTAGGGGGACAGGCCCGACTTAAGACTACCTGGAGCGAAGACGGGACAGGCAGTGATCCCCAGTCAGCCTGGGATGGCACCAGGGTCCTGGCACTGCGGCTGGCGGAGACATCGGCGTTCATGGGCGAGTCGTCGGCCATCTGAGAGATGGCCTGCATCCGTTGCGCGTGGGCTTGGATCTGCTCCTCGTGTGCGGTCAATGCGTCATTGGCCGAGGAGACCCTGGCGTCGAGCTCGATGATGGATGTCTCCTGATGGCGGAGCTGGGAATGCTGGATGCTGGAAGTGAGGCTGGTCTCCATCTTGGCATCTGGGCCCTCATGGCCTTCATGGCTTCAGTATCATGACGATCGCGTTCACGAATGCTCGAGCTCCTGGATGGTTCCTTGCCCACTCCCGCTTCGACTGAAAGGGCGGCGGTGGGAACTGTCACGATGGCTCCCTCGATTGAATGGCGACATGGCACGTTGTCCTTGCGACTTGTTGGTTCCTGCACGTCGTCGCCCCATGTCTGGAACGCTAAAAGCAACAGGAACGGAATATATACCTCCGTTTACCCGCAGTGCGAAGTGCGAATGAGAGACAACTAAACTCGTGATCGCCAGCTGGCTCGCCACGAGGGTCGAAAACAAACATTCACCATGGTCTGGTCTCGGACTACTGGTATCCACGGTCTGTCCAGGGAAAAACTGGCATCTTGATCAAAAAGGCTACGAGGGGACGGGAAAGAGGTGGAGGAGGAGGAGCAGGACGGAGGGGGTAGCCATCCCGAAGCGCCCCTCTGCGACTGAACTGGAGCATCCCCCTCGTGCCAAGCGCGCTGCACCAGCCGCAGAGAAAACTTCCCGCAAAGGGCCCGGCTCCGCAGCGGGGGACCTGCGACTCGAGGCACACAGGCGTCTTTTCGTCGGACGCTTGCGAGTAGACACTCTGCGATCAGTGCAGCGCGCTCGGCGCACGGCCCTCCGCGCCGTCCGGCCCGCGGGCACCCTGTCGGGGGGGGGGCGCCCAGCACCGTCCGCGGGCCCCCCGCCGCCTCGCCGCTCGCCTCCTCGAGCTCCGGCTGCCGGTAGGTCGCCGTCGGCGCCACGCCCTTCGCGGACTCCGTGACCCCGGCGACCTTGGGGGGGGGGCCTCCCTCCCTGCGAGCGCGTGCGGCCGCTTGCCACCGCCCTTTGAGAGGGCAGCGCGGGGCGGCGTCGGTCTCCCCCTGCTGGTCGTCCACCTCCTCTGCGTCCTCGCCGTCGTCCATGCCCTCGTCGTCGTGCTCCCCGCCCCTCTTCGAGGAACACAGCATGGCACAACAATCAACTGTCGGAGGTCCGCGCGGATTCCTCGGATCGGCGCGGGGGCCCCCTGGCGCCGCTCCTGGCGCGCGCCGTGCGCCAGGGGGGGCGTTCCAGCGCCGATCCGAGAAACCTGCCCGGATCTTCGACAGTTTAGCTCTGCGCGCCAGGGCAGGCAGCCCAGCCCCGATCCGAGAAATCCGCGCGGACCTCCAGAAGCTCATGCCTTTTCCCCGGCGAGGGGGGGCCGGCGGCGACGACGAAGAGACGGAGGACGGCGAGGACGAAGACGACGGCGAGGACGACAGCGAGGACGACGAGGAGGCTCTTCCCCTTGACCTGGCGTTGGGCGGGCAAGGTGTCACAAGGACACTTGGAACCAGATGTTACTGCCACCGCCTTTTGATTGTGGATCGCTCGCGTATTGCTGCCATCTGGGGCTCATTAGCGTCCCGACGAGCCCCACAGGCGAAACTAGCCTTAGCGCAGGAGCGACTTTTTTGCAACTTGAGATTGCCACGTCGAAACACACAAGGAGGACGGGGACGACGGCGAGGACGATGGAGAGAACGACAAAGGAGGTTCACGACCAGCAGGCAGGAGGAGGAGAAGGAGGAGGAGGAGAAGGAGGAGGAGGAAAAGAGGAACTGGAGGAGAAGCAGGAGGAGGATGAGGAGGATGAGGAAGGATGAGAAGAAGAAGGGATAGTAGTAGTAGTAGTAGTAGTAGTAGTAGTAGTAATAGTAGTAGTAGTAGTAGTAGTAGTAGTAGTAGTAGTAGTAGTAGTAGTAGTAGTAGTAGTGGTAGTAGTAGTAGTAGTAGTAGTAGTAGTAGTAGTAGTAGTAGTAGTAGTAGTCGTAGTAGTAGTAGTAGTAGTAGTAGTAGTAGTAGTAGTAGTAGTAGTA
>CAUYUJ010017283.1:327551-329037 GCA_963575745.1 Prorocentrum cordatum
GGTAGTAGTAGTAGTAGTAGTAGTAGTAGTAGTAGTAGTAGTAGTAGTAGTAGTAGTAGTAGGGGTAGTCGTATTAGTAGTGGTAGTAGTCGTAGTAGTAGTAGTAGTAGTAGTAGTAGTAGGAGTAGTGTATTGGTGTTACAAAATGTAGGAGTAGTACACATAACAGTAGTAGTGGCAACCGAAGTCGTATTAGTAGTAATCGTAATAGCAGTGGTAGTAGTCGTAGTAGTAGTAGTAGTAGTAGTAGTAGTAGTAGTAGTCGTAGTAGTAGTGGTAGTAGTAGTAGTAGCAGTAGCAGCAGTAGTAGTAGTAGTAGTAGTAGTAGTAGTAGTAGTAGTGGTAGTAGTAGTAGTAGTAAGGCTAGTCAGATATTTATTAGTAGAAGTCGTCGTAGTAGTAGTAGTAGTAGTAGTAGTAGTAGTAGTCGTAGTCGTAGTAGTAGTAGTAGTAGTAGTAGTAGTAGTAGTAGTAGTGGTGGTAGTAGTAATAGAAGAAGTAGCAGTAGTAGTAGTAGTATTAGAAATATTTAGAACGTAACAGTAGTACACCTGATGATAGTAGCAGTAGTAGTAGTATTCCTAATCGTAGTCGTAGTAGTAGCAGTAGTAGTAGTAGTAGTAGTAGTAGTAGCAATCGTAGTAGTAATGAAAATATAAGTAGTAGTAAAAGTAGTAATAGTAGTAGTAGTAGTAGTAGTAGTAGTAGTAGTAGTAGCAGTGGTAATAGTAGTTGTAGTAGTAGTAGTAGTAATAGTAGTAGTAGTAGTAGTAGTAGTAGTAGTCGTAGTATTAGTCGTAGCAGTAGTGGTAGTCGTGGTAGTAGTAGTCGTAGTAGTCGCCGTAGTCGTAGTAATCGTAATCGCAGTAACAATTATAATGGTTATATAATTATTGTTAGTAATCATATTAGTAGTAGTAGTTATAGTAGTAGTAGTCGTAATAGTCGTAGTAGTCGTTGTAGTAGCCGTCGTAGTCGTAGTAGTAGTAGTAGTAGTGGTACTAGCAGTAGTAGTAGTAGTAGTAGTAGTAGTAGTAGTAGTAGTAGTAGTAGTAGTAGTAACAATAGTAGTAGTAGTATTAGTAGTAGTAATCGTAGCAACAGTAGTAGTAGTAGCACTAGTAGTAGTAGTAGTAGTTGTAGTAATAGCCGTAGTAGTAGTAGTAGTAGTAGTAGTAGTAGTCGTCGTAGTAGTAATAGTCGTAATAGTAGTAGTAGTAGTAGTAGTAGTAGTAGTAGTGGTAGTAGTAGTAGTAGTGGCAATCATAATATTATAAGTAGTAGTCGTGGTAGTCGTCGTAGTAGTAGTAGTCGTAGGAGTCGTAGTAGTCGTAATAGTAATGGTAGTAGTAGTAGTAGTAGTAGTAGTAGTCGTAGTCGTAGTCGTAGCAGTAGTAATAGTAGTAGTAGTAGTAGTAGTAGTAGTAGTGGTTGTTAGTAGTAGTAGCAATAGTAGTAGTAGCCGTCGTAGTAGTCGTAGTAGTAG
>CAUYUJ010017283.1:329137-346846 GCA_963575745.1 Prorocentrum cordatum
GGTCGCAAGAGGCACCCAAGAGGCCCCCAACCTGCTCCCAAGAGGCCGCCGACAGCGCTCCGAAGGGACCCGAAGGAACATCCATGAGAACCCTGAACCTCAACCCAGACGAAGTAGCGAGATGGGCCGAAGGCCATTCGATACCTTCTCCCGGCGGTACAGCCAGGCGCGTCAGTAGGCTAGGGCGGCGATGGGGGTTCAGCACGAGCTGTCCTCACCAATTATGCTCTGGAGGCTGGAAAATTCCAACACTTGACCCTCGGCGCCGCGCACATTCGTTTCAAAGGCTTGCAGAATCTGCAACAATTGAGGCTGGCCACGTTTCCCAGAAAAGGGGCTCTCGCCTCAGCACCGCACACATTCGCCTGGACAGAGCGCAGCACCTGCAACGACGGAAGGCGGTTCCCTTTTCAAAGCGGCACACTCGCCTCAGCGACGCGCGCAGTCGTCTGAACATGATGCGACAGCTCGATGGATGAGCCTCACGCGTATTCGTCTCGACAGGTTTGCAGTTGTTGCGTGGGTGAAGGACGGCTCATTTCCTGAATAGAGATGTTGGTTGGGCCTTCCTATAATTCAACGGCCATACACTTGGAAGTACGTACCAGATGCGTGGGCGGGAGGCAACGCCTTGTAAGTCTTGAGGTGTGGCCGACCATAGGTGCAAGCGGGCGCAACAGTTCACGAGTGGGGCTGCTCTTGGAACTGCATTTTTTGGCCAGGGGGCACGCATGTCAGTGTAACGGAAGACTTGCGAGGACCTCTGAGGAAGGGTCTTGGGGCGAAGGTGTATTGCCGCGCCGATGGTGCATCCTGGGTGTACTCTGGCCATCAACGGTGTAATCCTCCGATTGCCTCTCCTCGCCCTCCCGCTACTCCTCAGCTACATCTTTCTCCTGTTTCAAACTAATCGTGCTTGTCTTTCTCCGTCTTCACCCCCTCTCACCCGCCCCCTCCCCTCCTCCCCTTCTACACACACGCACACTCTCCTCTCCCATACCCATCCTCTGTCCTCTAACCGTCAACCGTCCGCCCATCCCCTCTCTTCCACACCTCCTCCCATTTCCCTCCTCACTCCGCCCGTCTACCTCCTTGTCAAATCTGTTATCCTGTGCATCCTGCTCCCCCTCGCCCTTCGTAGTGTTATCGGGACGCCCTCCCCATCCTGCAGGCCTGCTCCGCGCTGGCCTCATCCACCACCTCTTCTGCCTCCCCGCTAGCCTGCCCTTTCTCCTCAAAACGCCCTCCGTAGCCATCGTTGGGCTCCTCAAAATTTGGATGGTGGCCGTGCCGGGAACGGATGCCGCCAGACCGCGGCCAATCTTCGCCACTCCCTCGCCTGTTTGCCCAGCTTCCGCCGCGGCCCGCACCCCGTGCGCGGTCGCCGTCTCCCACAGCGGCTGCACGGGGCGGCCCGCGCACGCGCGCGGTGCCGCGCGAGCGGAAGCCGGAGCGGCCAGGGGGGCGGGCGCAGCAAGCGCGAGAAGCTCGTCCCAGGCCGGCGGCCGCAGCTGCCAGCTCCATGGGCCCGACTGGGGGTGGCGACGGAGGCAGAGCGCCACGCGGCAGCGGTGAGGTGCCCTCGCGGGCCAGGTCGAAGTCCCCAGAGCCGGAGGACCTCGACGCCCTGCTGGTGAATGTGGGGGCGGCCGCGACTGGGACATCCCGTCTAGATGTGGCGCCGCTCCAGCAGTTCAAGAGCTAGTCGGTGGCTGCAGCGGCCGCCCCCCGCAAGAAGGAGGCTCCCGAGGAGCCAGTCCTGCGCCAAGTGGTCGACGAGCTCGGCGAGTGTCAGGCGGAGGCCGAGGGTGCGACGAACCCGTCGCTGGAGGCCGAGGCCCGTCCGGAGAAGGCGCGCCCCAAGCACGAGGCGGCGGTCGAGGCAGCAGCAGACGCAGTCGAAGAGCAGCAGCATGCCGTGCGCGAGTGCAGGGAGGGGGTCGCGAAGGAGCCTGCGGCCACGGAGGCCGCAGGTCGGGAAGCGGAGCTGAGATCGTAGATCTCTCTGACGATCTCGACGAAGACGAGGAGGCGGACCAGGTCCAGTGCACAAAGCTCAAGCAGAGCATGGAGGCCCTGGGCAGCATCATCGAGGCTGCCGCAGAGCAGCACAAGAAGCTCAACCTTGAGTCAGTCAGGAGGGGGGCGGCCCTCAAGAGGACGCAGGCCAAGAAGAAGAGGGAGGCGGGGCCCGAGGCGGCAGGCGAAGGGTGAGGCGCCCCCCTGCGCCGACATCCACTGATTCGTCTTCGGTGGCGGCGTCAGCAGTTGAGCCTGGCATGCAGCCCCCCGGCCCCGGGCAGATCCGGCAGAGGAAGGGCCGAGTGGAGAAGATCAAGCCTCAAGGGGAGGCCGACTTGCGCGCAGCCGACGGCCTCAGTGGCGGTCAGGGTGCAGCGGCCGAGACACCGAACAAGGCAGGGCATTACCACGCTGTGCGAGGCGCACCTTGACTCGGAGAAGCTGGAGAATACAAGGGCCAAGACCCCCGACGCCGTGGTTTGTGTCGCAACGTTGACCCCCAGAGGTCTCGATCCCTTCCCCGGGACCAATTCTTCATCCTGAGTCGTTGCTTGACGGTCCCGAGGCCCAATAGAGGCCCCCAAAGGCTAAACATGACGGAACACTTCCCGTCATGATTTGTCCGTGACTCCACGGCGTCTGGGGGAGGGGGGAGGTCCCGCGAGGCGGCTGGAGGTGGGAGCGGCGGCGGCGCGCCCCCTTCCCGCCCGCCGCCCCGCCGTCCCTCTCAGAGGAGTTGGACTACTGCAGTCTAGCTTTGCTTGGGACACCTGTCCCCCCTCCATCGCACTCCGCAGCATTCTTCAAGTCGTCCCCAGGCACAAGCTCCTTGGACGGCATTGGCCATTCACGGGGTCCGTGCACGCGGTGCCCGGACCGTCGGAGACGGACCTGAAACCAGAGGAGATTCTTCACTGCGCTTTGCGCAAGATGACTGCTTGTGTCGGCCACATATTCATAAAATCTTCAGCGTGCACCATCATGGCCAGCATGGATCGCAGAAACGACCCAAGACGACCCAAGGCAAGTCTGAATACTGGACATGAGAAGGGCCCTGGAAACGGCAGAGCTGTGTTGTACCGTTTAACAGAATCTGGTTGTAGAAAAGGAGAGCGCTAAATGCAACTGCTTCCCGAAACGGGAAGTAACGCAGTCACAATCGAAACCAGAAAGGAACCCTAAAACAAAGTCTTACCGAAGGGCCACACCATATGCAAGTGCGAACAGAGATGGGGTGGCGAAGCGTGGGGGCAGTGTGTCAAAGTGGGCGGGGTAACGCAATGCGGGCGCTGCCCCTGGGGCCTTCGGTGGGGTTCCTCGTGGGGTCACGAAACATGTCCGGGGCGTGTCGCAGTGGGCGGGGTGACGCCATGCGGGTGCTGCCACTGGCGCCTTCGGCGGGGCTCCTTGTGGGGTCACGGAGCGTGTGAGGAGCGTGCGGACGTGGGCGGGGTGACGCCATGCGGGTGCTGCCACTGGCGTTTTCGGCGGGGCACCTTGTGGGGTCACGGAGCGTGTGAGGAGCGTGCCGACATGGGCGGGGTGACGCCCTGCGGGCGCTGCCACTGGGGCCTTCGGTGCGGCTCCCTGTGGGGCCACGGCCGGTGCACCGAAAGAAGCATGCTCACGGCTAAGGCAGGGCTGGGAGGGGGGAGGGAGGATTGGGAGGATGAGAGGAGAAGAGGACACGGGACGCTGCTGATTCGAAACGGAGACCGCCCAGCACCACATGCTGATTGGGAATACGCGCCGAAGGAACCAACCGTAGAAACAATTGCGCAACCGAAGTCAGAAGACAACTGCCCTTTTGTTTCCAGGGCCCGATGAGCCCAAGAGCACCCCAAGCGGGAAGCGAACTCCGAGAGAGCCCCAAATCTTCGGGAAAACTCCGCAGAACCACGCTGTCCCGGACGACCCATGAGCATCCTGGAGTCCCGCGGCGACCAACGATGGTTGTGCAACCTGGGAGCCCGCGGGTGCCCCGAACAATGGATCTAGCGAGCGTCTCCGGGAGAGGTTGGCCCAATCATCCTGCATGCATTATGGCGCTGTGCTGGCACAGTGGTGGTGGGGTCTGCCGCATGCAACTGGTCAACTACTCGCGGTGCACGTTACACGTCGGTCGGACAAATGAGGTAAAAGCATTGAGTAGGAAGGCAGTTGAAGTAGATCGGTTTCAGGCCCTCCCAGAGAAGAACAACACACAGCAACAGCATATCGATTCTTGAAGTAGGAAGGCGCTTGAAGTGGGTTGGGACCTGGGAGTCCAAACACACCTATTTTCAACGATCGGCGTGTACTCGCGGCGCACGTTACACGTGCCAGGATCTACTCGAGGGTGTCAGCCTTGGCGGCCTGCTCGCGTGTTGCTGCGCCTTCCCCCACCCTTCCCGCATCCTCATCGCCAGCAGTCGCCCTGGTCGCTCCGAGAGTAGAGAGCAGCACATCCACCCTCAGAAGAAGCACCCCGACAGGCGAAGCCGATTAGTAAACGCACCCAGGGAAGGAATCGACAGAGTAGGGCTGTTCAGTAAACGCCCATGGCCATTTGGGAAACGACAAGCATCGGGGTCTGGGTGGTTCGTCCTCCCCTCACGGGAAGCACCGGGCGGCCGCCTTCTCCACGTCCTCAGAGCTGAGCATGAGTGTGTCTCTCACCCAGCCAAACAACGAAGTCGATGGAGTAATGCCCAGGCCATCGCTGACCTCGCAGGTGGCAGAGAGGGGAGGGGAGGTGCGCTCGCGTGCTTCGGGAACTTTGGCACATGGGGTTGTCGCCATCAGGATGCGCCGACCACGGAGACATAACAGCATGAATACTTTAGGCCAGCCCTGCGAAGCAGGCAGCACCAAGACCGAGCTTACGCACGCCAGACTCACGGAGGAACACAGTGGAAAACAGAGGGAGGCGAAGACCAAGGAGAGCCCCCCCGCTCCGCCTCCCGCCTCCCGCTCTTCCTCTTCCCTCTCGCGCACCACTTGAGGTGGGTAAGAGGAGGAGGGAGGGAGGAGGAGGAGGGAGGAGGAGGGAGGGGGGAGGAGGGGGGAGGAGCAGGACGGGGAGGAGCTGTCTACGGGGGAAGAGGGGGTGGGGAGGAATGGTGGCGGGAAAGCCCACTCCGTGGCTCTGAGTGTGCTCCACTGCCCCGAGGGCATGTCAGATCCACCATGCATCAGGTCGCAAAAGTGGGGCACCGGGGCACCTGCAGCGGTGTCTTCTTAAGCACGGCAATGGCTGTAGTTCCTGCATAATGACGTTTATTCAAGGGATGCCATGTGGGGGAGAGAGAGAGAGAGAGAGACCGAGAGAGAGAGAGAGAGAACAAGACAGAGACAGAGAGACAGCGAGAGAAGGATAGAGAGAGAGAGAAGTAAACAAAATGACCTGGCGAAGGACCCAACCATATGCAGCAGTGAGCACCGCAGTCGTGAGTATCGTCTTCGGTGGAGCTCCCTATGGGGCTACGAGACGTGTGAAGGGTGTGCCGAAATGGGTGTGGCGGACGCATGTGGACAGTGCCACTGGGGCTTTCGGTGGAGCTCCCTATGGGATGGGACCACGAAACGTGTCAGGGGTGTGCCGAAATGGGTGTGGCGGACGCATGTGGACGGTGCCACTGGGGCCTTCGGTGGAGCTCCTTATGGGGCCACGAAACGTGTGACTGGTGTGCCGAAATGGCTGTTGCGGACGCATGTGGACGGTGCCACTGGGGCCTTCGGTGGAGCTCCCTATGGGGCCACGAGACGTGTGAGGGGTTTGCCGAAATAGGTGTGGCGAATGCTACGGGGGGGCCTCGGGTGGAGCTCCCTATGGGGCCACGAAGCATGCGATGGGTGGTGCCGAAATGGGTGTGGCGGACGCATGTGGACGGAACTCCCGGGGCCTTCGGTGGAGCTCCCTATGGGGCCACGAAGCGTGGAATTGGTGTGCCGAAATGGGTGTGGCGGACGCATGTGGACGGTGCCACTGGGGCCTTCGGTGGAACTCCTTATTGGGCCAGGAACGTGTGAGGGGGGTGTCGAAGTGGGTGTGGCGGACGCATGTGGACGGTGCCACTTGGGCCGTCGGTGGAGCTCCCTGTGGGGCCACGAAACGTGTGGGCGTGGCGGACGCATGTGGACGGTGCCACTGGGTGCCTTCGGTGGAGCTCCCTGTGGGGCCACGAAACGTGTGATTGGTGTGCCGAAATGGGTGTGGCGGACGCATGTGGACGGTGCCTCTGGGGCCTTCGGTGGAGCTCCCTATAGAACCACGAAGCGTGTGAGGGGTGTGCCAAAGTGAGGCGGGAGGAGGAGGAGGAGGAGGAGGAGGAGGAGGAGGAAGAGGGAGGAGGAGGAGGAGGAGGAGGAGGAGGAGGAGGAGGAGGAGGCGGAGCAGGAGGAGGAGGAGGAGGACGAGGAGGAGGAGGAGGAGGAGGAGGAGGAGGAGGAGAGGAGAGGAGAGCAGAGGAGAGGAGGATCGCGGGGGCAGCCTCTTCAAAACGAAGACCCAACACCACAGGATGGTTGGGAAAAATGGGAGACAGAAAGATAGCGATCACTGAAGACATGCACGGGGAGTTTGAGAGTAGACAGAGAGAAAGAGAGAGAGAGAGAGAACGATACAGAGAGAGAGAGAGAAAGAGGACGAGACACGGAGAAATGTTGAGCCATTGTATCACAGGATCAGGCGGGAAGAACCAGAGAGAAAGAGAGAGAGAGAGAGAACAAAAAAAAGAGGGAGAGGGAAAGGGAGATAAAGAGAGACAATGATGCATCTTGAGAGAGGCGAAACAAGCATAGCCTCCTCGACCCTTCCGCTGTACACCAGAGGGTATCTCCGGCGCAGCCTCGGTGAACCGCCCGCGTCCGAGAACCTTTGGAGAACGCTTTTCGCCAACCGGTTCACGGACACTTGGATGAGCACTTGCCCTTCACAGAGTGCTGCCGTCATACAGTCAAAACGTGTAGTAAGGACGGGTGATGAGGACGCAAGACCCTTGGAGGCCGAAGTTGGGTTTTTTAGGACGGCGGGCGACCAGTGATAATGGCAAGGACGGGCCTCAGAGGCAAGGGCACAAGGGTACCCTAGATGAAGGCGCGCGTCCTCACTAGGCGCGTTGACTGTAGAGGCACACTGGTCGACACTGCTGTACTCTTAGCGTGCGCGAGCGCGCTCGCGCTCCTGCCGCGCGACGCGGCGCGTGGGCACGATCAGTGTCCACGGCCCTGGGGCCTCCGTAACGTAGGGCGCACTCGGGAATCACTCTTTGATGCAGCTTACAGTAAGGGCCAATCCACAAGAAGCCTTCCACAAGAAACCCAACTCTGAGACCCCAGGACGCCTATGGGCTTTTGGCGTGGGAGCGTTACGCTTCCGGTAGCAAAACCATCGAAACCCAAGAAACCCAGGACACCCTGGAGGCAAGCAGGGTGCTTCTTGGCATGGGCCTCCACTGCACCCCGTGCCGTGCTGATACCCGTCCTGCTCCCAGAGACACAGCCGGTGCGCGCAATCCTGAAACAGAGCTGTAGCTATCTTCCACAAAACGCTCCGCGATGACCCCCATCACTGTGGCCGCCGTCCCCCTCCCCCCTCCTTCGCTCCTCCTGGCTCGGGGATCTTCTGACCCGGGTGAATCCACACCCGGGTCAATCAGGCCTGCAAAATCCTGCAAGATCCTGCACCCAAGCCCGGGTCCATACGAAGGATCCTGCAAGATCCTGCAGGATCCTGCACCCGAGCCCGGGTTAGTGCGACCCTGGCCCTGCAGGATCCTGCAGGATCCGGCGCTCTGGCTGACCCCCGCTTGCATTGACCCCCCGCCTCGAGGCTCCCGACTGGCAGCTTCACGCTTCGCGCCGGCGCCGTCAGCGAATGGCTCGGTCGGGCCCCCACGGGCCCAGGTCGGGCCCCCACGGGCCCCGCTGCCCCCCCTTTCTGCCCCGCCCGCGATCGCCGGAGCGCGAACAGGAGGCCGGCTCCTGGATGCGGCTCGGCCGGCCCACGGGAGCTCCCTCGGGAGGGGGCGGCAGACAGGAAACGGAGTGCCGCTACCTGGCCATCGCTCGGACGTCCATTCCCTGTGTTTTTGTCGGTTTCGTGCGTGTTTTTTCGCCAAGTGATCAAGGATGCTCCTCGATGGTCCTCGCCGACGGAAAAATGCACACGTCCGACCGATGCCAAGGCTACTCCCTGGACCTCACCCGGGGTGCGTTCTTTCTGGCCAAGATTTTTCGAGGCGAAGCCAGCCGTGGCGACGAGCGCCTGCCAGGAGGCCCTACGAAGGGAGCGCGAGGGAAGGACAGCGCTGCTGCAGGGGCCCCAGGACACACAAATAAATACACACACACACATAAAAGGATTCTCAATAGTTTCGCATATTTTCTGGGTTTTCGTCTTCCCCCCCACTCCCCATATTTTCCTATATTTTCCTGGGGCTCGACGATAATGTAATTGTGTCTGTTTTTTTTTCCTCCTCCTGAGCTGTTGCTAGCTCTTCCTCCACTGAAGAGAACGTGCGCAGGAGCACGGGAAAACAATGCCTGGAGAGGCCGCTGGCCAGGCAGAGAGAGCACACGCGAGCGCCTCGCTCATCACCCTCCTCGAAAGCCGCGTCAGAGAGGGCCCAGACCCCCCCAGAGACAGTCAGAGAAGCACGAGACGTGAAGTTGACCACCAGTCGAGGATCGAACAACTTCGGTGGCAACCTATGGGAGCCTCCCCAAACATCTTGTCGGCTCTTGCCCATCGACGCTCATCGACGCTAAATCGACGCCGCTCGACGCTAAATCGATGCGAATTGGCGCTAGAAGGCGCTAAATCGGCGCGATCTCATCGACGATCAAACGCTAACCTATGCTAATCGATTCTAAAGACAGAGTTACGATGGTACACGCAGCCCCCCATGATTTGCGACTGAAGAAATATATGATATCAAACATTTCTGTGATCGATCGTGCTGACCTTGAGCAGAGACCGACGGTCCCAACATTCCGATAGGCCTACCAGGACATGTTCTAAGATAATGTTCAAAAACAAAAAAAAACAGTTTTCTTAGAACATAGACCCGATGCATTGAATCAAGACGTACTCAGCAAGACATGTTCTAGGAACATTACGTGCAAGCCACAAACGAATCTTCTGAAATTTTTGGTGGGCCTACAGGCAAGCCAGGACGCTTCTCCACTGCGTGACGATCAGTCAGAACAAAACACGTGGCAAACAGGAGGGCCACACGGGGAAGATCTTGTGCAGCTGACGGCCAGGCACGGAGAACGCGGTGAGCGCCTGCGCAGGGATCCACAATTCGGCGCACCTGGCCACCCGGCACCTGGTAGTCGACACGACCAAGACGAAGCCAGGACGAAGATAAATCCGGGTGACAACACATCGTCAATCTCTGGAGGGGGCAGGAGGAGGAACAGGAGGAGGAGGAGGAATAGGAGGAAGAAGAGGAGGAAGAGGAAGAGGAGGAGGGAGCGGGAAGAGGAAGGAGGAGGAAGAAGAAGAGGAAAAGGAAGAGGAGGAGGGAGGGGGATAAGGAGTGAGGAGGAGGAAGAGGAGTGAGGAGGAGGAGGACGAGGAGGAGGAGGTGACCGGCGGCTCTGGAGATTCATCCGTGTCCCAGCTGGCGGCGCGCACAAGGTGGCCAGGCGCCGGCCCCGCATCTACAGAGAAGGCCTGCGCCCTCTAGGAAGCCCGGGGTGCTTCCAAGACGCCTTCCCCCCTCCCCCTGCCCCCGTCTGACTGAGCGAGTAGATGGGAGGGGTAGGGATGGGAGGGAGGGGTAGGGATCTGCGCCATGGTAAGGGATGGGAGGGAGGGGTAGGATGTCAGACATGACGCGAGCGCACCTAGCTTGCCCACACCCCCCTCTGCGCGTGGCCGACCGAGCCCCACCCGAACCTGGCACGCGTGCGTCGACCCAACCCTTGACGACCTTGTGCCAGTTCTGGCGGGACGAGCTGAGACGAGCCAGTCGTCGGAGACCGGCGACGGGGCCGAGGAGCAGCGCCTTGACCCACGAGAGGGACACTCGTGGGCATGTCTGGGAGCCCGCATGGGTACCTCAGGGCGCCTCCAGTAGAAAAAGGTCGGGAGCTGGAAGGGTGATGGATTGCCCTTCCAGAAAAAAAAACATAAACATACACTTTCGACGGTCCGTGAGGATTTCTTGGATTTGTGCTGGCCCCCCCTCACTGGCGCGCGGAGCGCGCAAGGGGCGGCGCTGGAGGCGCCGCCAGGTGGCCCCAGCGCAGATCCAAGAAATCCGCGCGGAGCGTCGAAAGTTTATGTTTACGTGTTTTTTTGTTCTTCGACCCTCACCCCCGCAGACGTGCACAGGGGTGCTGGATTTATTCTGGATCTGGCAATCTCGTGTGTCTGTCCGCGTATCCTCCTCCTCCTCCTCCTCCTCCTCCTCCTCGCAGCGCAGCCCCGCATGGTGCTGCTGGGCACCCGGGGAGAGCCCGGCGCACACACACACACAAACACACACACACACACGCACGCACGCACGCACGCACACACGCACACACAATCAGACACAACACACAACACACAACACACAATATACAACACACAACACAAAACACACAAGACACAACACACAACACACAACCGCACACAGACACACCACAGCCACACACAGACAGACAGACAGACTGACACACAGACAGGCACACAAACACACAGACACACAAACACACAGACACACAGACTCACAGACACACAGACAGGCACACAGGCAGACTCACAGGCAGACACACAGGCAGACACAGGCAGACACACAGACAGACACACAGACAGGCACACAGACAGACACACGGACAGACACACGGACAGACACACAGACAGACACACAGACACACGGACAGACACACAGACAGACACACAGACAGACACACAGACAGACACACCGACAGGCACACAGACAGACACACTGACAGACACACAGACACACAAACAGACGGATACACAGACAGACACGAAAACAGACACACAGACACACAGAAAGACAAACACGCGGACAGACAGACACACAGACACACACACACGGACACACACAGACAGACTGACAGACACACACGGAACACACAGACACACGCACGCGCAGACGCAAACGCAGACGCAGACGCAGACGCAGACGCAGACGCACACACACACACGACCACGCACACGCACACGAAACCACGCACACACACCACACACACACACACACCACACACACACACACTCACCACACAAAAGACACACACACCACACACCACACACACCACACACACCACACACACACTAGGTCGTCGGCGGCTGGGCAGAGGGCGACTGCTCCAGCGGAATGACACACACACACACCACACACGCGCACGCACACGCACACGAACACGCACGCACGAACACGCACGCCACGCACGCGCACGCGCACGCGCACGCGCACGCGCACGCACACAGACACACACACGCGCACGCGCACGCGCACGCGCACGCGCACGCGCACGCACACGCACACAGACACACACACACACACACACACACACGCAGACGCACACGCACGCAAGTTCACACGCGCACACGCGGACAGACGCGCAAAGGCACGCACAGGCACACACAGGCACACACAGACACACACAGACACACACAGACTGACACAGACTGACACACAGACACACACACAGACAAACACAGACACATACAGACACATACAGACATACACAGATACACAGAGACACACAGAGACACACACACACAGATACACACAGACACACAGAGGCACACAGAGACCCACAGAGACACACAGAGACACAAAGAGACACACAGAGACACAAAGAGACACACACACACAGACACGCAGAGACACATAGAGACACATAGAGACACATAGACACACACAGACACACACCCAGACACACAAACACAGACACACACACACACACGCCTATATATATATATATATATATACTTCCATTACAGCTACATGCACAGTGGCATCATACGATAAGACACCTGGCTAAAAGAGATCTGGGGTCACCACTGTCGTCGAGCCTTGACGTCCCTGGGGTGCCCCAGGCCAGGACGCCCGTGGGTTCCCGAGGCCATCGGGGGACAGTGCACCGCCGGGGGGAACCTGCCGGCCGACACATGCCTCGTTCGACGTGCCTGCGCACGTCCGTGTGTTGCGCAATCGAGGCGTGCACTCACTGCTCCGTGCTGTTCCCGAACGTCTGCCTGCAGCACGGGTTCGTCCTCCACTGGACGGCGCACGGCTCGGCTCGCCAAACCTGCCCCCCCTGCGGTGCCCCCCCGTGGCCGCCACGTCTGGCGCCAATGTCCTCTCTGGCGAGGTGCCCCACGGGTCTCCTCCCGGAGCAGGGGGGCAGCAACAGGCACCGATGCCGCCAATTACTCCCCGCACCTCTCCTGGGGTGCGTTCTGGCCAGAATCTCGATGCGAATCCATTGAGCAGGGGCCGACCGTCCCGACATTCCTATAGTCATACCACGAAATGTTCTTAGAGCCCAAAAATGTTCTAAGAACAAAAACAATATTCTTAGAACAGAAACCCAGTGTGTTAAAACAAGACACTCCCAGCCAGAAATGTTCTAAGAACATTTCGTGGAAACCAAAAACGGTTCTTAGAACATTGTTTGGTAGGGCTATAGGCGAGCCAGGACGCTTCGCCACTGCTTGAATCCAGCGGCGGCGACGTAGGCCTCCCAGGGGGGGGGACGAGGGAAAGCTTGGGGCATGGGTGCATGTTCCTCCTCGGAGAGCACGCCCGGGGGCGCCTCGTGGGGCCACCGTGCGCCGGCCTGGTTTTTTGGGATCCCGCCAGCTGCCCACCCGAGGGGCCTCGTGGGTGCCTCGTGGGCGCACCGTGAGCTGGCCGGGCTGCTTCCGGGTGTCATCCGGGTGCCCGCTTGTCTTCGGACGCCCGAGATGGGTACGGAAAGAATGGGTCCAATGCCCAGCAACAAATGTTGTCCCAAACCAACAGCGGCCGCTGTTGGGCGGGTGACCTTCTGTCTCGAATGGACACGCGCGGCGGCGTGGACAGCGAGCCCTGCTCAAAGTGAACCAGATCCGCTGTTGGGCATTGTACCCATTCTTTCCGTGCCCACTTCCTTCGTGCAGATTGAGGGGGGCCCCGCGGGCGCCCCGTGCGCAGACCTGCGATGGCGGGTGCTCGCATACGTTGTGCCACCTAGCTGGTGTCATGCATGGAGCCCCCCACCCCTCTGTTGGAACAAACACACACACACACAAAAACACACTGTGGGACAAAAACGCACACAAAAGACACACAGTGTGTTGTTTTTTTTACACTGTGTGTTTTTTGTCCCCACAGTGTTTTTTTCCCACAGTGTTTGTTTTTGTTCCCACAGTGTGTGTGTGTGCTTTTTCCCCACAGCCTCTTGCCGCCATCGCTCGGGCGTCCATTCCCCGTGCATGTGCCTGTTTCGTGCGTGTGCTTCTTCGCCGGGTGATGCAAGATGCTCCTCGATGTTCCTCGCCGAGAATAGGCACAGGTCCGGGCGATACCGAGTCGTGGCGAAAAAGTGTGAGAGAAAGAGAAAGAGAGAGAGGGAGAGACAGAGAAAAAGGGAGAGAGGGAGAGGCAGAGATAGACAGAGACAGAGAGACAGAGAGACAGAGGGAGGGGCCAGGATCAGCAGCTCGATGCTGCCGCCGTCCAAGCGGCGCGTGGGCCATCTCTTGAGCGAGGGGTCGCCGCCGAGAGGGCGACGGCTGCCACTGAGAGAGAGAGAGAGAGTGAGAGAGAGAGAGAGAAAGAGAGACAGAGAGACGGGGATACATATATATATATATATATATATGGAGAGGAGAGAGAGAGAGAGAGAGAGAGAGAGACAGACAGACAGAGAGAGAGAGAGGGAACAACAACAAAACAAAATAGCAAGAACAAGCGAAACAGCGAGAGAGAGAGAGAGAGAAAGCATAACAGAAAAGGGGAGGGCGGGGGCGGGGGAGGAGGGAGGCGACGGAGAAGGGGAGACAAGGCGAACAACCTTCAGGGATTTTCTGCACAGCGTTACCCGAGGGCCTCGACCCACTCCCCGCGACCATCCTGTCAGCCCGAGCCGCTTCATGACGGGCCCGAGGCCCGGCCGAACCTAGCGAAACACCTCCCGCAATGTCTGCGCATGGCCCGAGGGACTCGGGGGCCGGGCCCGGTCCTCTCTCGGGTCCTCTCTCGGGCGCACCTTGCCGTCGCTCGGACGTCCATTTCCCGTGCATTTTGTCGGTTTCGTGCGTGTTTTTTTTGGTCGATGGTCCAGTGTGCTCCTCCAGGGTCCTCGCCGAGAAAAAAATGCACACGTCCGAGCGATGCCAGGGCACCGCTAACATAGATTATGGATACGTGGGCCTGGCGCGCAGGCGCCAGGTCCACATATCTAATGGAACGAACAAACATAATAGCAATAATAATGATAATAATACGAATAATAATGATGATAATAATAACTCGGATTTCTTGGATCCGCGCTGGACCCCCCTCCCTGGCGCGCGGAGCGCGCCAAGGGGCGGCGCCGGAGGCGCCGCCAGGGGGCCCCAGCGCCGATCCAAGAAATCCGAGCGGACCTCCGAGTTGCTATGTTTATGTCAGTGTTCGTTCGCCTACGATCGGGGAAGGCACGACCGATTTTTTTTTTAGCGGAGCCTGTTGTTTGTTTACATGTTTTGATTCATGTTGGCGTTGTCTCGTAATAGCCCGGGGGTTGGGGGTCAGCCACGAGCTTCCTCACCTGCTGCTCGGGCCCCGCCATCCTGGGACGGAGCCCCAGACCCACATTCGGGGATGGACAGAACCCCCTTTAGTAAAACGTGGTTTGGTGAGAGCGGCCTCAGGCCGAAACCTGGCGGGCGCAAGTCTGGGAAATGACGGCCGCGGCGCCCTCTCGAGAACCGAAAACGGACAATTCACTAATCGACGTGTCAGGGTAGGAGGTCGATCCACCCCCGACACACACAGACCCCCGACGCCATGATTTTTTCATGACGTCGGCCCCCAGAGGTCTCGACCCATTCCCCAGGGCCCGTGTCTCGAGCCGAGTCGTCTCTTGACGGCCCCGAGGCCAGGCTAGGGCCCCCAGAGGCCCAAAGTAGCGCCCCCCCCGTCGCGACTATCTCTACTGAAGGCGCCAAAAGACACACAAATAAAAATATACACACATCCAAGGTGCCACATATGCTTCAACATCTTCTGGAGTTTCGTGATCCCCTCGATTTCCTAAATGTCTCATACCTCTGCGAATCGACGATGATTTGCGTCTGTGTGTTTTTGTTCCCTCGTCGTCGTCGTCGTCGCGAGGGGACCGAGCCTCGGGAGCCGAATGCCCCGAGCCCCGAGCCCCCGAGGCCCCCGGGTGCAGCCACCGTGCTGCCCGCGGCAGGCCAGGGCGTCGCCCTCCCCCGCCCCGGCCCGTGGGCGAACACGCACTGACGGGGCCCAGCGACGCACAAATCAACTTACAGGGCAGGTTTTAATACATTGGATTTTTAAACATATGGGATTCTAATACATGGTTGATTTAGGAATAACTTTATGCATGAACTCCTCGTTGTTTTTAATACTCAATTCCTGCATTTTTAATACATCATCCGCACGCGGACATGTGTAAAAACCGGCACTGCACTGACGGGGCCCAGCGACGCACAAATAAACTTAAGTCGGGCCTGTCCCCCTACAGGGAGACTTGGGGCGACAAATTAAACATCCTCAAAAAGTACTCCTCCCCAAATGCTCAAAAATAGTCAAAAATAGTCCCCATACGATTTTTGTTGACTATTTTTAAGTTTCCCTCCTGCAGAGGGACAGGCCCGACTTGAAAATAAACACCCAGGATTCCCCCGATTTTCCCAGATCTTCTGGACGTTCGTCTTCCCCCCACGTTTCCAAAATTTTCCCCGATTCTCCTGGGGATCGCCGATGTCTGTTTTCCCTCCTGGCAGACATCCGTCTCCGCGTCCTCGCGGGCCGGGCCCCTGGGCCGCGACCCCGCAGTTACTGAGCGCAATCTCGCGGATGCCACGCGCGGAACGTATCTGTGCGAGCGCCTATCCGCGGGATCGCTGACGAATGGACAACACGCACTCATACCCAGAAGGGGACGGAGGGGGCTATGGGTTTGTGCTGTCGGATGCGGCTCCCGCTCGAACGGGAGTCTCCTCCAGGGTCCGACATCCCGTACACATACCCATAGCCAGGGGTACGTGTGTGGTTCGTTCGTCAAAAACGCCCTGGAGTCCAAACTGCGAGGCCCATTCTGATGCACAACCACCGTCCGCAACAACAATCCATCGCAAAATAGTTGGAGGCAAGGTCGTGTCAGACGACGCTGCCACCCCGCGGCGAACGGGAGCGCGGCGCGAACGGGCGCCATGGTAGGGGAGTTCCTGAAGCAGAAACAGCACTTCTTGGTGGTGGTGATGAATGAATGAAAACCGCTCCTCTTTGTAACCAAATTTATGTACACCACCACCGCACGTGTCGATAAACTCTGTTTCTGTCCTTATGAGAGGAGAGAGGAGAGAGGGCGCAGCCCGTTTGTCGTTGGCGGCGGGAGGGGGGCTGCGAGCTTCCACCAGAGCAAAACTGCACCAGATCGGATCGGATATTTATCTCGACATTGGCGGTGGTGGTCAGATATTGCGTTAGGTCGGACATGTCCTCCTGCAGGCGGATGTTGGAAGGAAAGTGGCATGACGTCAAAACATATTCCAAAATAGTCATCAACAATAGAAAAATCGTCCCGAAACTGTTTGACTATTTTTGAATAGTCCTCCTGTAGACGGACATGCCCGACGGAACTGTTGTGCTCGCACAGACCGCGAGGGCGTGGATACAGACGTGTTCGCCGCTCGTGGCCACCCACGGCCGCTCTGGAGGAAAGGAAGACGGCGTAATCATAAAATTTCGGCGCTCCGCGCGGACTTCTTGGATCTGCGCTGGACCACCCCTCCCCCGCGCGCGGAGCGCGCCAAGGGCGGCGCCAGAGGCGCCGCCAGGGGGGGGGGGGGGGCAGCGCGGATCCAAGAAAACCGCGCGGAGCGTCGAAAGTATATGTTTATGGCTTATGGCGTTCCAGAAAGGGCCCGACCACAAAGAAACCTTCCACAAGAAACTCAACCCTGAAACCCCGGGGCGTCCGTCGATTTTCCGCGCGGGGGCGTCACGCCCTCCCATGGCAGAACCATCGAAGCCCAGGAAACCCAGGGCACCCCACTGTATATTGGAATGGGCCCCCACTGTATATTGAATGGGCCCCCACTGTATATTGAATGGGCAAGCAAGGTGTTTCTTGGAATGGGCCCCCACTGTATATTGAAGATCGGAAGCCGGGCAAGGGCTGCTAAATCCGTGGCTGCTAAAATCGACCTCCGGGAAATTTTCTTCGTCCTTCCGGGAAGAAACCCGTTGACTGTTTCGCGTGCCGCGCCTCACTCCAGGAAGCTGTTTTTCCTTCCGGGAGGGCCGTTTTAGCAGCCACAGTTTTAGCAGCCCTCGCTCAGCATTCGAGAAGAGGAGGCGGGAAGGAGATAAAGATAAGACTGCATCGCAGCCCCTGCACTGCACACGGCGCGCACTTCGGTCTTGCCCGCCCGCCCTTCCCTTTTCCGTCTCTCCGTCCTGGCCCTCCTCAGCCACCCACTCCTCCTCCTCCTCCTCCCCCTCCTCCTCCTCC
>CAUYUJ010017283.1:346946-424446 GCA_963575745.1 Prorocentrum cordatum
TCGTCATCCCCCCCCCCCAACACTCCTCAGAAAATCCTTCTGTCGCTTCTCGGATCACACGCGGCGAACGCATCCATATTCACGCCCTCGAGATCTGGATTCCAAAGACGCGACCCCGCGGATGCGCGGTCGCGCGAAGAAGTTCCGCGCGGGGCACCCGCGAGACATACGCCCGTATCCGCAGGGTCACGGACCCAGGGCTCAGCCCGCGAGGCTGCGGATAAATGTCGGCGGGTTACAGGGCAGTGTTTAATATATGGGATGTTTTAAATCTGGGATTTTTATTAATGTATGCATAAATTTGTGCATGAACTCATCGTTGTTTTTCATACCAGATCCCTGCATTTGTAATACATGATCCGCACGCGGATAAAGTATGAAAAAGCGCGGTTGCGGCGGTGGCAAGCCACGCGGATGGCGTGTCGCTGCGCTTCGCAGGACGGGAGGCTTCGAACTGCTCGGGACGTTGACGCTCGGGGACCGGGACGAGGTCAGCCAGTCGCGCCGAACCGACGTGGTGACCGCCCAGGAGACAACGGGAGGACGCCCCACCTGGTTTATTCATGTCGTGCATGTGGCCGGACCTTATTCGCGGCGACACACCGTGCGGTGACCTCAAAATCCCCCCAAAGACCTCACCGAATGGTCCGTCACCGCTCGGTTTCGGGACCTTGCAGGCCCCGATTGCCCGAGATATCCTCAGACAGCAGCCCAAGTCCCAAAACCATGCGGTCAACCCGAATCCCCACTGATTCAGCACACGGTATGGCCACTGCACCGTTTGGGAGCCCCCGATTCCCGCCCCGAGGCCAGAACGAGCCTGCAGCCTTCAAAGAAAGGCGCCGGCCCACTCGAACTAGGATGGCGTTGGCGAGCTGGCCTGGAATCCCGCCAACCTTGCTCGAAACCCCCCTCCTCTGCACTGGTTCGAAAAGTCCGGAGGAAGAAGACGAGCAGAAGGAGGAGGAGGAGGAGGAGGAGGAGGAGGAGGAGGAGGAGGAGGAGGAGGAGGAGGAGGAGCAATTCATCCCTCCCTCCAAGCTCCCTCGTCATAAATTCTTTTTCGCTGAAGGAAGAACCACGTTTTTGATCAGGACCACCGTGTGGATATCCTGAACTGCGCCAGAGCACCATTCCTTGGACTGAAACGCCGCGAATCATCGTCACTTCTGCGTCCTGACGATCCTGAACCGTGCCAAAGCACCATACCTGGGGCTTGAACACCACGAATCAACGCGACTTTTGCGCCCTGGCAACCCTCTGCCGATGTTGCAAACTCTTAAGACGAATGTGCGAGGGCTCAGACGAGAACCACATTTTGAAAACGACGCGCCCGCCATCCGTAAAACTGTCGCACGTTGAACTTGTAAGCGCAGGGATGATAAATAATGAGGAGGTCTCAAGCGGGACGCCCAGCCCGCCCTACCGACACGTCTCGGGGCGCGACAGGGAGGGGTTATTTGAAGAGGAAAACAACGACGACGAGGTGGATGATGATGTTGAAAAAACAACGCCGACGAGGACTGGGAAGGAGGGGCACGGGGCTGGAGAGGCACAGAACGGAGCCCTGGCCGGCCGGAGCACCGCCGCGATGACGACCAGGTTGGTGAGCACGGCGCTCAGCAGGACCTCGAGGTCGGCCGCGCTGTTCCCCGAGACCTGGGGGGCTCCGAGACGGATGGGCGGGGCAGGGCTCGAGGTGTTTGAGGTTCCAGGCTTTCGGCTGTTGGGGGCCTCCCCAAAACCGTGCGGCCTCCCGAGCCCACACTGCCTCACCACACAGTGTGGTGTCACCGCGCCGGTTGGGCGCCCCCGAGGGGGACAATGGAAGGCGACCAGCTCGAGAAGGGGGGGGGAACGTGGAGATGGAATCGGCGGTACATCGCCGATGCATCGGCGACGAGCGCCCCCGATGGCGATCCGCAGAATCCTACACGGCGTGGGCTATCGGGCCCCCCTCGGCGATCACAGTGGCTGGGTGGTCGGAGGGCGCCCCTGCGCCATGTGTCCTCCTGCCTGCTCCCCTTCCCCCCTCATCCCCCGAGACATCCGAGGCCTAGCTGCCCCGGTACACGACACGCAGCACGCAGCGTATTGATACGGAGCTCCACACGGAGCCAACACGCAGCGTATTTGCACGGACGTTCTGAGCACGGTTAAAAGCGCTGCGTTTCACAGCGGGCGTATCGAGGCAGCCAAGCGGTGGGGCCCGCAGAAGCCCACACTTTTTCCCCAAGGTTCGCTTCCCCCCGTGGATCGTTTTTGGATGGTCGTGGGACCTGGCGTCGGCCCCCACAGGCCGAACAGTGACCAAAACTGTCCATCGCGATTTGTTCCACGATGCGACCAGCGCGAGCATGACTGGTAATCGTCCTCTCCTCCCATGCCCTCTGGATCCCGCCCGCTGCCCCGCATGGTCCTCTCAGCCGCGGCGCCCCCCCATGGCACGCCTGCAGCACGCCCGGCGGCGGGGTCGTGTCCACCGCGGCGGCAACCCTGGGCCAGCCGCGGCATGCGCAGGCGCGGAAAAAAGGAAAGAACCATTCACTAACGAAGAAGAGCTGAAAGAAAGAAATAAAGAAAACGTTGCGGCCATAAGGTGTAGATCGCAAAGCTCTTCTACTTTCCATGCGATATGCAGTACGCACCGGCCTGGAGCCCAACGGCGATAGAGCATCCTGTGTAAGACGCAATTTTGCAGGCGATCGAACAGCCCTCGCGGAGAAGAGGGACCGAGGAAGAGGGGAACCGCCACTGTCCAACCCCAGGCGCATTCTGGCATCAGCAGGAATACCCCGCCGCTGTCTGGCCTGACTGCGCACGGCACGACGGGAGGCAGGCTCATCCCGGACGGGAAGATTGTTCGTGCTCTTAGGGGCGGCGATGGAGCTCGCACGAGTGGAGCTGGTGTGAAATCGGCCAGGCTGATTTTATGTCTGTTGGTAGCCCGGGGGCACAGATAGCACGTCTGAAAGCCTGTCATGAGACTCTGGCAAAGAGGATGTCCCCAGGGTCACGTGGGGAGGCGAGGCGGAGGTGTGATGACGCATCGACCAGGTAGGATGGAGAAGGTTAAGGATGGAGGGTGACCATAAAGGGATGACGTCGCTTTGGCACGATCGCCTCGGGCCCACCATCTCTGTCATCCTGATGAGGGGCACCGCTCCGATCCCGTCCGAATCCCACTTCTTCGCTAGGCGTGCCTGGGGCCTTGCCTGGCGGGGACTGGCGGCCGTCGTCGCTGGCGGCTGCGCGGGCCATGGCCGCGCTAGCACGCCGACGCTTAAATGTTTCGCCTCCGCGGCGCACCTTTTTCTTCTTCTTCTTCTTCTGCTTCTTCTTCTTCTTCTTTTTCTTGGGCTGGTCGCCGTCTGACTCGCGCTTGGGCTCGCCCTTGTCCGCGCTCGTGCTCTTGCCCTTGCCCTTGCCAAAGCCCGACACGACTGCCGCCAGCCCGCGAGAGCCGATGGGCGCCATGGTGCCCGCCCTCTGCCAGAACGGGCGTGGAGCTACAGGACGGTGCAGCGTGGGTCGCCAGCTCGAGCCGTGAGCAGCACTGCCGTCGCTGCATCCTGCCTCCTGGCCCAAGGGCCAGAGACGGGGACCCGGGCGGGGGCCTGCGCGGAGTGTGCCGCCGAGGAGGCGTGCTGGGCACGCGCTCATCCCTCGGCGTCGGGGAGCGCGGTGGCCGCGGCGTCGCTTCCCGAAGGCCGAGGGCTGCCTCATTGATGGGCAGGCGGGGGTCCTGACCGAACCGGGGCCAGGTGCCGAGGTCGACCAGCGGCCAGCACCTGCGCCACTCCGGCCGCTCCCGAGGCGACCGAGCTGCCCATGCCTGGTACAGCTTGCCGCTGAAGAGCACCATCAACCATATTCGAACGTATCCCTATCCCTAAGATCAACAAACCAAAAGTCGACGACAATCTTAGGGATGCGCCCTCATAAACGGAGGGAATCCCTAAGATCGGCATCGAGATGAGGCGATGCCAATCATAGGGATGGGGATATGTTCCAGGCTGGTGAACCATGGGCACATCGACGGCCTCGTGGTCGTGGGTCCGTCGCGCGTCGCCCACCCACCCCACGGCACGGCGAGCCTCGTGGGCGAAAGCAGCACGCATCTCTTGCTCCATGACCGCGCCACTGAACAAGCAATAGGTCGGGCGTGTCCCCCTACAGGAGGATCTTGGACGAAACAATATGAAAAACAAAACAGCACAAATACGCAACCCATGTTCACAAATAGAAGCAATTGTCCCCATATCGTTTTTGGACTATTTTTGAATATCCCTCCAGTAGAGGGGCACGCCCGACTTGACACTGGACAAGCACTTCCTCGCCAGCGGGTCTGGGACGGGTTGTCGCCGATGTGCCGCGTCTCGGGGAGCTGGCGTGCCTCCATCGTCGCTGCGGAAGCTCCCGCGACAGCTGTGGGCGGCACCTCGGGCGGAGGATCGAAGGAGAAAGAACGGCATACGCAAACATTGAATCGATTTTGGAAGGAATTTTGGAAGGAAAGTGGCATGAAGTCAAAACATATTCCAAAAAAGTCATCAACAATAGAAACATCGTCCCGAAACTATTTGACAATTTTTGGATAGTCCTCCTGTAGACGGACATGCCCGACGTAGCTAGTGCGCTCGCACAGACCGCGAGGGCGCGGATGCGGACGTGCTCGCCGCTCGTGGCCGCCCACAGCCGCCCTGGAGGAAAGGGAGGCTGCCCAATCATAAACCTCTGGCCCTCCGCGGGGATTTCTTGGATCTGCTCGGGTCGGGCGAACGGGGCTCTTGCGGCGAACCAGGACGCCAGCACGCCCGAGCCAGCTGCGGCCGTGGGTCGACGCTAACTCTCCGTCCCTCGAGCTCTCCGGGCGGGGTCTGCAGGCCGCGGTCAGCAGCAGTGCAAGACGAGGCCAGGACGAAGACAAACTCGGGCGAGGATCGGGTCAGGCGAAAGGGGGGGATAGCAAAGGGGGGGGTTTGAGAAACAGCTCACGTAGCTGATTTTCCCGGCGCCCCCCGGCGCCGGAGGCGGCCATGTATCAAGGAATGGGCCCCTCGGTGGGGCCGAAACCAGCTGCATGCCGCAGATTTCGTAGCCCCCCCTTTCCCACTCCCCCCCTTTCATCCGGCACGATCTGCACTGGATCCCCCCTGCCCGGCGCGCGGAGCGCGCCTGATACGACGCCGGAGGCGACGCCGGGGGGGGGCGGGGCCGTGGATGTTCTCCTGGGGTGCTGTTCGGCCGAGCAGCCGGCGCGGAGCGCCAAACGTTTCCATGTTTCTGCTGTTGTTCTTCTGCGAGGAGGAGGCGCGCGCAGATGTGCTGCCGGTGCCGGCGCTGCAGCCTCGCTGGTCGGCTGCGCGCGCCCGCCGGGGCAGGGCGCGGCGGCGGTCCAGCGGCGGCGACCGGGGCGACGGGGGGCGGAGTGCGAGGCACAAGCGACAGCGGCGGCCGATCTGGGGAGGCAGAGACTGAAGGGCCCCTGGCACACACAGATAAATAAACACAAGTAACAGGATGCCCCATATTTTCCCATATTTTCTCGGTTTTCGGCTTCCCCCCCCAATTCCCATATTTTCCCGTATTTTACTGGGGATCGCCGATTAATTGTGTCTGTGTGTTTTTTCACCTCCTGAGGGATGGGCCTCTTGCGCTGGCTGCGCGCTCATTCCCCCTCAAGGCCCCCATCCTCCCTCCTTCGGTGCTCATGGGAGCCTCCCGTACCATCTTGTCGGCTCTTGCGAATCGACGCTGAGCGACGCTAGTCGGCGCCAGCCGGCGCTAAGAATCTACGCCAGTCGACGTTAACCGACGCGACATCGGCGCTGTCTCATCGACTCCCGGATTCTCATCGACGATTGCAGTCGCTAAAGACGGAATTGAGCGAGTATACCAAACTCCCATGATTTGCTACCGAACCCATCCCTTGAGCAGGGACCGACCGTCCCGGCATTCCTATATGCCTACCACGACATGTTCTTAGAACCCCAAAAACGTTCTAAGAACAAAAACACTGCTCTCAGAACATAAGCCCGATGTGCTCAAACAAGACAGTCCCAGCCAGAAATGCTCGAAGAACATGTCGTGGACACCACAAAAGGTTCGTAGAGCATGGTCTGGTAGGCCCCTATGGGAACGCCAGGACGGTTCGCCACTGCTTGAACCCCCCCCCCCCGCGCCAGCCTCTCGGCTAGTTCCACCCCGCTCTCGAGCGAGGCCCGACCCACGCTCGTGACCACCTGGGGGGGCGGGCGGCACAGCGAGGGGCGCAGACGCAGGTGGCGAGGGGAGGGGAGGAAGGGAGGAAGGCAGGGGGGGAGAGGGGAGGGGAGGGGGGGGAGAGAGGGAGCAGGTCGAGAGGGAGAGAGAGGGGCGAGGGAGGGGGAGGGGAAGTGTGAGGGGGGGGGAGGGGGAGGGAGGGCGCAGGTCGACAGGGACGGGGGGGAGGGGGAGGAGGCATGGGGGGAGAGGAGGTGGGAGGTTGCTGAGAGGGGAAAGGTGGGGTGGGCATGCTCTGACTAACAACTCCACTTACGCTCTACCACTGCATCTGGCAACGTTGAGTAACAAACCATAGGTAACCATACCATGATCTCTTCGGGGAAGGTTGGCACGGCAACTTGTCCCTCCGAACGCTCTCGTGGGCCTCAGGAGCTCCGCGGACGGCTGTGGCACGCTGGGATGCGACTATGACAGGGCACGAAAGATCAGGAGCGCCGAATCCAAGCTGATTTCGAGCCTGAAGCGGGTCATGAGAGGTGTTGCCCTTCAGCCGAGTGCTTGGGTGACACGTTCCAGGGAACGAGCAGGCATTTCCTTGTCCGCTCTCCTCGCAATATGATGTTCCACGAAAGGACTTGCACAGACTCGCTCATGTAAGATTTGCGTCTGAATCAATGATATGTCTTTGTTCGCCGCTGTTCTCGACTGTAGGTTGCAACTTGAGTTCAAAGGTTCGTTCGAATCGCTGTCATTCCTGGCTGTAGGTTGGTTGCATCAACTTGCGTTGTTCGCCACTATCTTCTTGCTGCTACGTACACAGTTGCTCCTGGAATGTATTGGAATCGCCGCTGTAAGCTGCCTACCTGTTCCTGCTTATGCCACTTCAAACACAGCGAAGGGCATACGTCTCAATGCTGGCAATCTGATCCTACAAAGGAGCAGTCCCGAACAACTTCACTCTGCTCGGCCAGACGCGATCAACACCAGACGCGCGCAGATGCAGGGAGCCCGAGAATGCGAGGCTTGAGAAATTCCTGCTTGACGACAGCTCCGTATGGTCACGCCCACAAAGCTGTGCACGTGAGTAGCTAGGCGGGCAAGACACCTCATACGTGTGAACAACGCCTAACGATATTGCAAGTCGCTGGAATAGGCAACATGAGCGCAAGCGCGCGCATTTACGTACGCAAGTTCACTCGGGCAATGCAGTGGTTTGGAAGCCAGGGTCATACCAGTCGCGCTCGCCCGCTGGTATTGGATCACTCGGCGCAGCGATCACTGGCCGAATATAATGTGGGGGGCAGGATCAAAGCTGGCTTGGCAAGCAAGCGCAAGACACCCTGCCTGCCCCACCCGAGCCACGATCACGAAGGGGCTTCACGCAAGACGGCACAGCGAACTTGCGCCGCGGCTCACGCGGGCCGCCAGTGCGGCACCGCCACACTGGAAACAAGGACGCTCACGCGCGACCTTACCAAGGGCTCCCAACTTTGCGCTTCGCGCTGCGCGAAGCGCGAAGTGCGAATCACTTCGCGCTCTCGCGCCGCCTCCCAAGGGAGAAGTGGAGGGTGAGGAGGACTCGGAGCCGTACCGCGAAGCGCGAACAACTTCGCGCCCTCGAGGGCGCCCCTGCTTACGCGGGCAGCTTCCGCGCCAATGTCGGCGCCACCGGCCCCGCGTCGTTGCGTCGCTCACCCGTACCCGAGACGTGGCTCATCACCACCCGCCTGGATCAGAGCCGTGTCGCCGAGCACGTGCTGCGCCCCGCCGCTCCGCCCGGCCGCGTCCAGCCCCGCCTCCTGCCGGCATGCCACAGACGGGTCACGAGGGAAGCCCTGGGCCCCCGGGGGGCCCTGCCCCTGGACTTCTGTCGGGCGTGTCCCCCATACAGGGGGATTTTCGACGACAGGAAAAAAATACCACAAAAATACGACCAAAAGGTCAACACAAATATTCAAAAATAGTCCCCAGACTACTTTTGGACTATTTTTGAATTATTTCTGGGGTATTTTTTTTCGTCTGAAATCCCCCCTGTAAGAAGACACGCCCGACTTAACCCTGGACCCATCGCTCGGACGTCCACTCCCTCTGCTTCTTCTTCGGCTTTGTGCGTGGTTCTTGTCGCAGGATGGTCCAGGATGCTCCTTAATAATCTCCGCCGAGGAAAGAGTACACACGTCCGAGCGATACCAAGGCCCCAGGACCCAGCTCTTCGTCCCGAGTCGTGCTCGGATGGTTCTGGGGTCCATGGGAACCCCCACAATGGCAAACACCTTCGGCGGGGCCGAAAATGATGTCTGCATGCGAGTGGCTCGTGATACGTTCAAAAAGGTCCGGAATCTGTGCTGGTGGCCCGCATGCCTGCAGCCCGCGTGGAGCATCAGGAAACATCTAGGAGAACAAGAGATCGTGGAACGCATCATTCGCATGACCGCGAGCCCCTCTGATCAGGACCCGTGTGCCTCGTGTCGGCTGCACGCGAGAGAGGCCCTGGGCAACAATGCCCCTCGGTGCGCGGCTTTGGGGGGGGGGGGCGCGAGGGCCAACACCAAGCGCGCAAGCGGCTGCTTTCACGTCTCGTTTTATGTCGGGCGTGTCCCCCCACAGGGGGATTTCCGACGACGAAAAATAAAAAATACACCGATAATGCCCCAAAGAGGCCATACACCGATATCCAAATAGTCCCCAGACTATTTTTGGATAATTTGTTTTTATTGTTTTGGGGGTATTTCTTATTTTTCGTCGAACATCCCCCTGTAGGGGGACAGGCCCGACTTAAGTCTCGTTCCACGATCGGGAGGTCCCCGTGGGCCCGCACCAAGGGCCACTCCGGCGAGGGATCGCGCTCACGTGCAGCCCCAGAGCTTCCCAGCCCCTCCACCGGGGGACGTCTTGCGCCGCGCATACACTTTGTCCCCGAGCATCCTGTCGCGTTGGGACCTCGTTTTCAAGCGACAGCACTCCACGTCTCACTCACTCACTCACTCACTCACTCACTCACTCACTCACTCGTCCTCCCTCGTCCCTCCTCCAATACTGCATCTGTCCTCCGCATGTCCAATGTGGCACACCCCTCGCACGCTTCGGGAGCTCCACCGAAGGCGCGACAATCCTGGTTCGCATGCCGTCTCCACGCCATTTCGGCGTACTCCTTACAAGTTTCGTGGCCCCACGGAGAGCTCCCCCGTAAGGTCCCCCAAATCCTGGTTCGCATACCTTCTCCACGCCAATTCGGCGCCACACTCACACGTTTCGTGGCCCCATAAAGAGTTCACGCTAAGATCCAAAATTCCTGGTTCGCATATCCTCTCTACGCCATGTCGGCGCACCCATCACACGTTCCGTGGCCCCAGAGAGAGCTCCACCTGAGGCCCCAAATCCTGGTTCACATGCTTTCCCCACGCCATTTCGGCGCATCCCTCACACGCTTCGTGGCCCAACAAGCCAATGGCATCCAACTCCCTTTCGCACACCTTCTCCAAGACATGTCGTCACACCCCTCACAAGTTCGTGGCCCCATAGAGAGCTCCACCTGGGGCCCAAAAATGCTGGTTCGCATACATTATCCACGCTATTTCGCCGTACCCCTCACAAGTTTCGCGGCCCCATAGAGAGCTCACTCAACCTGAGGCCCCAGCGGCTGCGTTCACATGCCTGGTCCGCACCATCGGTACACCCTTCACACACTTCGTGGCTCCATTGGGAGCTTCACCTAAGGCTCCACTTGCTGCGTTCGCATGCCTTATCCACACCATGTCGGCGCAACCCTCACACGTTTCGTGGCCCCACAGGGAGCCCCACCGAAGACCCCAGTGGCAGGAATTGCATGCGTGACCGCGCCTATTATTGCAAACCCATGAAACGTTGCGTGGCCCCACAGGGAGCGCCACCGAAGGCCCTGGCGGCAAGACTCGCATACGTGACCACGCGCATGCAGGCACACACCTCACACGTCTCGTGGCACCTCACACGTCTCGTGGCCCCATAGGGAGCTACAACGAAGGATTCCACGCATGCACCCCCCTGGGGCTGCGCTGACAGACGCGCATAGCAGCCGTAACGGGTCACATCCAGTTGTAACCCGTCACGCCCGATCTTTGCGACCTCATCGGCAGCGTGGCTCCGCACTTCCTGCGAATGTCTTAGTCCTTTCGCTGGCCCCTTCCCTTGGTTCCCACCTGTTCTGCGGTGCTCGCAGCTGCACACGGCTGGGCCCTTCGCCAGGCGAACTGGTGATTCCCGGGGTCCCGACAGCGGGCCCCGGACACCGACATCGAAGAACAACGCACGGACTGAACAACACAAAGATCTTCTGACGGGCTACAGTGGAGGCCCAGCCACAAGAAACCTTCTGCACGAAACCCAACCCTGAGACCCGAGGACGTCCACGGATTTTTGGCGTGGGGACGTCGCGCTCTCCATCACAAACCATCGAAACCCAGGGCACCCTGGGGGCAAGCAGGCTGCTTCTTGGCATGGGCCCCACTGTAGCCGGGCTCTGCAGGCTCCTGCAGCATCCTGCAGGATCCTGCGCCCAAGCCCGGGTCCACGCCACCCTGGTTAATGGTTCTGCAGGATATCCTGCAAGGCCCCCGTCTCTTGAGCCCCGCAGCGACTCCTGGCGGCCCGCCCCTGCGCCGGCGCACAGCAGCGCCGGGCAGCCGGAGAGGGCCGCCCGCAGCAGGGGCGGCGCGCGGAGCGGGGTCATGCGGCCGCCGGTGCCGCGGGGGCACCGGGGAGGGAGTGAGGTATGCTGCGCATGAAGCGCACTATATGTAAAGGTATGGAGCAGACTCGGGCCAGAGCGCGCGCGCACGCGGCCAGAGCGCAGTGGGCAGCACGACCGACGGGCCGCTCCCTCGTCGCCGTCTGGCCGAAGCCTGCGCACTGTCCCGTGACCACCGCGGCGCGAGGCCTGCAGGACCACAGCGGACGGGGGCGCGTGCCGAAGAGGTGCCAACGCGATGCAGGGATGCTCCACCGCCTGCTGCGGTGCAAAGGTTCGCTTCTGACGGCGCTCGGACCCCTGGGCGTTCCCTCGCGCTTCGCCTCCTCTTCCCCTGCCATCCAAGTCTTCTCACCTCCACCCGTCACCAGCATATCGGCGTGAGCCCCGCAGCCAGGCGGTGCATCGGACAGACCCTCGCCTGCAGCACTCTCCGCTCATGCCTGCAATGTGTTTCAAAAACAAAAGGGCCTTCCCTCTCAGCCTTTACCGAAATCCTGAGTGTCTCACTTCCCTGCGGGTGCCCTCAAGATGAGTTCGCGCATGCTTCACACGAAATGGCCAGGAAGACTCAGCCAGTCATTATGATCAAACAAAGCGAAGCAAGCTGCGCTGCGCCGACGCAACCAGGAACATCTGCTCGATGGGCTCTGCGGGTAAGAACCTGACACCATTGGAGTGGCATGTTCGCAACTTGCAGCACGTTCGATTCGGATCGTGCGTGGCATAACAGCTCCAATTGTAGCCGACGTAGTGGAGCCCTGGCATGATTGCGCCATCCATGACTTCTGCTGCCGGTGCTGCCAGACACGGAACGCATGCCAGTGTGGCGTGGTGCTGCTACTGTCGCCTCCTGCTTCTGCTGCTTCGCCGCCTTCTGCTACTGACCCCTCCCTGTCCACATCCTCCTGCCTCTACTCGGCATCTTCCTTCCTCGGCTTACCCCGCCTTCTCTCCCCCCGCCCCCTCAGTCCTGGAGCGTCCGCCACATCCGCATCCACCGAATCCTCCTCCACCTCCTCCCCAGGGCCCCATGCGCATCCCCCTCCACCGCATCATCCTGCATCTCCTGCTCCTGCTGCTCGGCAAAACCTGAAAGAGCACGTCTTATACTGCCCGGCCCAACCTCACGCCACCACGACGTCGTGTGCATTCTCGTCATCCTGCTCTCTGCTCTCCTGGTACTCTCGTGCGCCTCCACATCGCCCTCGCCCTCCTCGTCTCTCCCCATCCGCGTGCAGCTCGTCCTCCGTGGGTGCCGTCCTTGTCTCCGCCCCTCGGGGGTGCCCCAGAAGAGGAGAGCGCCCAAGGGGCTGCTCGCAAATCATGTCCCGAGGCAGTGCGCGGGCACGATTGGGGGGGGGGCCAGGGGACACACTGAGACAGGACAAGGTGGCCCCCCAAAGGTGGCCATGAACTCCAGGGATATCCTGGGACATCCACACACAGACACACACCTAAGTCGAAGCCAGGACGAGGATACAATCGGGTGGGGATATACAAGCGAGTATCTCTGAGATCCAGCGGCTCTGGTGGACGTGTCGCGCGCCGCTGACAGCGTTCCGGAACGCCCTGGAACGGATGTATCCATGCCCTCGCCCCGTCCGAACTGAAGGGGCCCCAAGACACACAAATAGATAGACACAAATAAACAGATTCCCCATATTTTCCCATATCTTCGGGGTTTCTGTCTCCCCCCCCACTTCCCATCTTTTCCCCTATTTTCTGGGGAGTCGACGATGAATTGTGTCTGTGTGTGTTTTCCCCCTCCCGAGTACCTCCGATACAATCGGGTGGGGGATATACAAGCGAGTACCTCTGAGATCTAGCGTCTCTGGAATGTCGCGCGCCGCTGACAGCGTTCCGGAACGCTCTGGGACGGATTTATCCTCGTCCTCGTCCCGTGGCAACACCCGAACTGGTAGTGCCAACAACGAGGACGCCGCGCCGCCTGGCTTCCGGGTCGTAACTCCGCCCCGCGGCGGCCGATCGGGACGAGCCAGACACCCCAAGCCGCGGGCAAAGCTCCCGAGGCTGGACAGAAGCGGCGAAGTCAAGTCAAGTCACCCCGCTCGCACGAGGGCGGGCCCATATAGGGCGCGAGGGAAAAAATCAAATGCCAGTCACTATTCAGGCCTGGTGCGCAAAGGAAGCATCGCGCCTGCTCACGTCGACGTGCAGAAATCCAGAAATCTTCTGTCATTTCACAGAAGCGGCGAAGACGCCGGAAAGCCTTGGACCTCGAAGCCCTTCGCCCCTGACCAAGGTGCACAAGGCGATCCCTGGACCTCTCCCGGGGCGTGTCCTGACCAAGATCTCGAGGCGGATCCAGAGGACACGATGGCGCCCCGGGGAGAACAAAAACCGCCGGAAATGAAGGGGAATAAAACGGATCCCATGACCAAGACTGACCCCGGAAACATCGTGTCGATCTTGGTCAGCGTCGATCTTGGTCAGCGGCGTCAATATGTGGCCTCTCCTGGAGAGTCGGCGACGGCCGACTTGGACCATGCCCAAGGTCGGCATCGACAAGATCCCGCGTCACCTTGGTCATGGTCCCCGTGTTTCTTCCCTCGAAGAAATGGGCCCGTCTCAAATTATTCGCGAGGATGCCCGTGACCAGCCCCGCCGCCCCCAAACCAACCCCCTGGTCACGTCACGATTCGCGCCAGCGCCGTCTGCAAAGTGCGCCATTCTTGGGCATTCCCAGACGGCGCTGGCGCGAAACGTGGCGGTGTCAAATTGATCCCTGATCCTGGACGTCATGATTTATTTGTCAGATCAAAACATTCCCAAAAATCTCGCCCCGTTCCCCAGGACTGGCTCTTCATCCTGAGTTGTTCGATGGCACCGAGGCCCCAGACAAGACCCATAAACGAAGCTAGCGGCAAACCCTCCGTCGACCCTCCGTCGTGAGTTTTCTTTTGTCTCGATGGGGTCTGGGATCCCCAGACCTCGAGCCCAACGTCCCCCCCGCAGCCACCTCCCCGACCCCCCTAAGGCAGCGATCTTCGCGCTCCGCAATCCACGAAGCGCGACTCTCTTCGCGCTTTCGCGCCGACCCCCCCCCCAGAACAGGATTCGGCGGTGGACAAATCTCCCTTTGGTAACCACCCTTTAGTTGAAACGGCCTAGGACCAAAACCGACGGACCTGGACGCGCAAAAACGACGGCCGCGACGCCCTCTCGCGAACCGAGAAAGGCTCACTCGCTGTTCGACGTGTCGGCGTAGGAACTCGATCAACCTCCGAGGGATGAGGGACTCGCGCCTCGCTCTGGATCCGCCAAGACCGCGAAACGCGACGAACTTTGCGCCCTTGTGGTGGCCCTCGTCCCCCGCGCCTCGCCCGCGGCCGCGGGCCCCGAGGGACTGGGGGCGCCGGCGGGCCTTCGGGTGACCCGCTGCCCGCTCGGGATCCGGAAGGACACCTGCGCAGGCGCCAGGGCCCGCCACGCGGAGGGGGGAAAGAGAGAGAGAGAGAGGGAGAGAGAGAAAGAGAGAGAGAGAGAGGAGAAGGAGGAGGAGGAGGAGGAGGGGGTGGAGGATGAGGAGGATGAGGAGTGCGCGTACTCCAAGAGGAAGAGACGAGGGCAAGCGGGCAAGACGCGAGACGAAGACAAATTGTCCGCGCGCGTCAGTCCACTGGGGCCGGCCTACTTCCAGAGCAATGCTTTGGCGGCGCTCAACCCTTGAGCTATCGTGGCTGGGGTCGGCGTTGCGTGCTTCAGTTTGTTGTGCAGATTGAAGGCCAGCGCTGTCCGCTGGATCGACCGCAGCAGCGAGAGGTCGCTGTCGGGATCAGACGGGTAATTCGGCGGCGGCGGGGCCCAAGCCCCAGCGCGCAAGTGCTTTGCGGAGCGGGAGGGGGTCGGGGGACCAGAGGAGGCCCAGGAGGCCAGGGCAGGAGAGGTAGTGAGGGAACGAGTCGGGTGCCGCCTGGCACCCAAACACCACCTGCTTCTGCCGGAGGACGTGCATGCGATGGGTGGTCGTCCAGCCCCCAGCAAGCGTATTGTAAACAGCCCAGCGCCAGCTGGGGCGGACTTCGGGGAGTTCACTGGTGAGAGCAGACCATCGAGTCGCGAGCTCTGGGGCTGATGGCGGCTGCTGAATGCCCCAGGCTGCGATGCGCTTCTCGAGAGTGAACGGCGATGAAAAAGAGGCGCGGTGAAGCTCGAGCGCGACCGCGCGCTGCACCTCAGGGCGGCGCGGTGGCTCGGCAGCTGGGGCCTCGCGGAGCTCGCGGGCAGCTGCGCGGTTTGCCGCGGCCACGGCAGCTGCAGAAAACAGAGCGGCACGCTTCCCGCGGGACAGGGCATGGTATAATTTCACGATGATGGAAGTGTTCTCTTCCCAGAAGGGCGGGGACCACTGCCCAAACCCCCGGCGATGGAAGGAGTGAACCGTGCTCTCCTCCCACGCGGCGTCTCGTAGGCGCGCGCGAAATGGTTCCCATTTCCCGCGCAGCGTGTAGGTAGCAGAACGGATAGAGGCGGCGACGGCAGAAATCTGGGCAGATCGTGGGACAGGAGGCGGGCACCACTCCGCCATTGCAGCGAGGTCTACTGTGCGAAACGTGTTCGGCGGCAGACTGAGCATTTTGTAAACATGCACTGTTCACGGCGAGCAAGCTTCATATCAAGCGGGAAGAAATGCGAGGCATAGCTGAGAGTCGAAACGACTGATGTGTCGCGCAGGCGAACAGTGGCATCACTGCCACTCTGGACAATATCAAGAGAATTACCGCGCTGCCACCATTTCTGCCCAGGGGCGAGCCCTCCCACGAGGGGCGGAAGTGGCCGAGAGGGATCTCGTTGGAGCGATGGTGGAAGGCGTAGTCTTCGCCCAAAGCGGGACGACGACGCACTTGCGAGGCTTGAGCGCGAGGAGCGCGAGCTCCTCAACAGCGCAAAAGGGTCCAGAGGCGCGGCGCAGCGCGTCGAACGAGAAAGCGAGGAGGCCAACGTCTTCCGCGCACACGCCGGGGTAGCCCTTGTCGTAGTCAGGAGTGCCATCGACCGTCTCGACGAACGAAGCGAGGCGGCGCACCGGCGGGTCCACCGCGATCGCCCACGCTGAGCCGCTCGCAGGGCAGCCCTGCGCCACGCCAGACTCGATCGGGAACGTGAAGTGACGGACGCCGTCGATCTTGAGGAAGCTGTTCGGGGCATGGCACAGCTGGCGAAAGAGACTGAGCAGGCCCGCGGGAACTCCAAGTCGCTCCAGAGGTGTGAAGAGCCAGACCCGTCCAAACGACGGGAAAACCGCAGCGAAGTCGTAGCTGGTGAAGACGGGTTGTTGCAGCTCGGCGCCAGGGCGCACCCCTGCACGGCGCCTCTCCGTGCCTAGGTTGACGATGTGCTTGGTGAAAATGCGGCCGACGACGAGGCCCTGCTGCGCGTAACGCGTCCGCTCTGCCACAACGGACTTGATGAAGAAATTGGCCGCGCCCGCGATGGCCTTGATATCCGTGTTATTGAAGGAGAGCGGGCGAGTGTCCTCTGGCATGCGGTCCGTCGCGAGCTCGCCCGTGAGGCTGTCGCCATTTGGGAGGAAGGCGAAGTCGGAGACATTCAGATCGTGGATCAAGTCAGCGTTGGAGCAGAGATGCCACGCGAGGTCCTCGAGCAGGTCCAAGGGCGCGTCGACGGCAAGCCAGGCGCGGTACGGCAAGAGGCCGGGCCCGGGCGCAGACGGCGCAGCGCGCTGCAAGAAGCCGCGGATATGTGCCTTGGTGGGTGCGCCAACGTCAATGGTGGGAAAGAGCGGCATGTGCGATGCGATGCGCTGCTTGACCTTCACTTCGTCGACCTGCTTGCGCTCGAAGACAGGGCGCCAGTGGTCGCGAAGTGCATCCACCATCGCATGACTCTCTCTGGCTGCCGCCGGAAGGCCCGAAGGGTCGGTGGTTTTGATGCCCTGGAGGCAAGGCGGCCCTTACAGGGGGCCCAAACGGAGGCTCTGCGCTGGGGCGCACGGGTGATCTTTCGGAGCTTCTCAGGCTCGATGGCCCCCGGCGCGCCCCGCGGCGACTGGGCCGCTCCTTGTGCCAGAGAGCGTTGCCGAGCCTCGAAGTCGCTGCGCAGGGCGGAGGACTCCATGGCGAACTCGGCGGCGCCCGAGAGCGCGATGACGCCGCCGTCCAGAACGAGGTGCTTTGAGCCGAGCTCGGTGGTGGACTGCAGGCGGCGTGCCAGATGGATGTCCTGGCGCCAGATCGCTCGCGAGATCGAGCGTGCCGCGATCACCTGGCCGTAGGAGCGGCTTGTCTTGCCGATCTCTCCGGCTGCGCGGCTGACCCAATCATCGCGAACAAGACGGGCAGCCTCAACCATGAGACGCTTGCGCGTGCGCCAGGTGGGTCGTGACGGCGTTGTCGAGCATCTGTTGGAGGTACTCGGCGAACGAGGGGTCGCGGAAGATGGCTGGGGGGATAGCCTGCTCCACTGGCGGCGTCCCCAGCTTGATACCGATGGTGTAGGAGACGATGGCGCGGTCGCTGAGGCGGTCCGAGAGGATGGCAGGGTCGCGGGCGATGCGGATGACCGGCGTGTGCGCAAGTATGGCGTGCGACGGCAGGCTGATGAAGACACGGTCGATGACTGACGCGATGAAGTCGGACATGTTGAGCGTCGGTAGGTCTGACTCGATCTCCAGCATGCCGTCAAACAGGGCCTCCCAGAACGGCGAGCGCTGCTGTCCAGCGCGAGGCGGGCGTGCTGTGTCCGCGGCTGAAAGAAGCTGCTCGGCGGGCGGCTCGCAGCGTTGGAGTCGCCCAGGGCGATGAAGGTGCGGTGCAGGTAGTTGGCTTCCGCCCACGTGCGGTGTTAGTGCCGGGCTCGTTGAATGCAATATCGACCCCCAGCGTCGATCTCGTGATTATGAACGTTCATGATGTCGATGGTGTTGCAGGTGATAGCGTTAGTGACGGCGACAAGCTGGACGCGGCCTTTGACGAGCTCCTCGTGGGCGAAGATCGGGAGCTGGGACGGCTGCAGCTGCTCCAGCTGCGCGCGCGTGAGCCATGGGATGAGGGCGGCCACGCCGCCCGTGCCCGCGCGCGCGTCATCGGCGGACTCGTCGACGAACTGCGAGAAGAAGAGCTCGCACGGGCAGGGCTGGGCGTCGACCCATGTGCGGAGAAGCTTCTCCGAGCCGTGGACCTCCTGCAGGACAATGCCAGCGCGCTGGCGCATGCACTGCTGCAGGGCTGCCTGTTTGCGGCGGCGCTTCGAGCGCTTGTGGCACATGGGCGCGCGGGAGTTCCAGGTGATGAACGAGCGGGGCAAGTTGTCCTCGACTTGCGTCCACGGTGCCCAGTGGCGTCTAAAACCGCCACGTGGCCTCAGCCGCGTCCGCGAAGAGCGCCTGGAAAAAAAATGAGGACGGCGCCGCGGTCGATGTCGCGGAAGTGAGCGAGCTCGAATGCCTTCTCGTTCAACTCCGAGATGGCGGGGTCGGCTTGGCCCTTGACGTCCAGGCGCGCGACGGGCATGGCGCTGCAGTGGATCTCGCCCATGGTGCGGTACGCTTTCCAAGCCTTTTTTTTGCGGATAGCGGTGCTGAAGAAGTTGGAGAAGTTTCTTGCGCTAAATATCGGTGCGGATCTGCTTGGGGGCCCTGTCGGCATTGATGTGAATCGCTTCCACTTCCCTGCAGCATCGCGAAGAGCTCGAGAAAGAGCAAGTGCCCGGGGAACTGCGAGAGCGCGATCTCCATTGACTTAAGGTTCATCTCCGCATAGCTCGACGGCGTCCGTGTCCAGGTTGGCGGAAGCAATCCACTCCTGCAGGTTGTTGGGGAGCACGCCAGGCGCGATGAGGCGGTGGGATCCGACGGTGAAGATCGCTCGGTCGATCGCGCGGCTTCAGTCGGCGAGCCTGGTGGGGTCCGTGATCGGGGCCTGCGCTTCGGCGGGCGCGAGCGTCTCGCGCATCTGGTCGATATGCTGCCACATCTGTTGCTGGTCAGCAGCTTGTCTGTCCTCTTCGCGGTGGGCTCCAGCAGCGACATCATGGGGGGAGGCGTCTCGGCGTTCAGTGACTTGAACTTCCTGTGCGAGAAGTTGACGAAGTTTTCTCTGGGTTGATTGAGTAGCTGATTGGCTTGCGCTGGGAAGGTACTTGCTGCATGTGCGACTTTTGCTTGCAGTTCTTGTAGTGCTTTGTCCAGGTCAAGATCCAGTCCAGGGAAACGAACGAGCTCGGGCGCAGGTGGTGTGGCTTGGTCGGCTTCAGCATGATGCGCGGTGGTGGCTCCGAAGGTGGCGGCTCCTCCAGCGGTTGGGAGTCGACCATGGCCTTGTGCTGCGGAAGCATGAGCATGTGAGGCCGCGCTTCCTTCACGCCAGGGAGCAGCTGCTCCTGCCAAGGGATCGGGACCAGGGGCTGCAGCTGGATGCTGTGCGTAAGGTTAAGTCCAAACGCAATCTCGGTGTTGTCGAGGATCAGCGTCGGCAGCAGCGCGAGGGGGAACTTGCGACTCTTCTTCTCCAGTGTCCATGGCAACGGTGGGAGTCTGCTGCGCCTGGCGGGCTGAGGATCTGCCTGCACGTGCTGCTTGTCCCGATGCTCTTCCCGGGCGTGATTCGGCTGGCTGCGAGGAGAAACCGTTTTCGCCGTAGGTTGCCAATGTATTGTGGGCGGCGGATGCACGCGAGCCTTTATCATCGCGTTCATGGGGACCCCGATGTGGGCGGTCAGGTTCGAGACATTTTCTTTCTCGGCGACGGTCTTTCCTTCTGCGGCTGGCTGAGGGGGCACTGCGTGAAGTGGAACGCTGTTCGCTGGAAGACATGGTTGGAACTCGACGGGCACGGAACTGTTCTGAACTGCGCCACCTACCAATCGGAATACGATGCCATTGCGTGGCTGCTGCTGCTGGGAAACGAAGGCGACGACGTCCAGCGGGATATGGAAGCGGGGATCGACGACAAGAAGCTCAGGCACGGAGTACACGGAAGCGGGGGTATGGATGCTCGGCCTAGGGCGCGAGAGAAAATGGATGCTCGGCGCAAAACTCACGAGAGACACAGCGATATGGAAGGCGGCCTGCAACGCCGGGATAAAACGCAGGAGTGGACGGCAGCTCGTCCCTGGGCGTGGCTGCAAGACAGTTGGGACTGGCCGCGGACTAGCGGTATCCACGCTGGGCTCGCGATGGCGTGCCATCTTGAGCCAAAACGGCTACGGAAAGAGGAGGGGGAGGAGGAGGAGAAGGAGGAGGAGGACAAGGAGGAAGACCAGGATGAGCAAGAGCAAGAGGAAACGGAGGAGAAAGAGGAGGAGGAAGCGGAGGAGGAGGAGAAGGAGGAGGAGTAGAAGACAGAGAAGGAGGAGAGGGAGGAGGAGGAGGAGGAGGAGGAAGAGGAGGAGGAGGAGGAGGAAGAGGAGGAAGAGGAGGAGCGAACGTCGCTCCAGAGGAAGAGTCGCCTACCTACCCGTGCGTGCACGTGCAGTACCAGGGCAACAAAGTAAGTACTGTGGCCCAGAACCAGGATGCGCTGAAGTGATAGCGTGCCACTGGTGCGTCAGGCTAAGCCTCAAGACCGACCAAACGAGCGAGTCATCGGGGGTCGAGGCGTGGTCCCATTGGGACCCAAAACAGAGCTTCAATAATACAGAGTTAGAACAAAAATCCCTAGGAAAACAGGCGACCCACCACGGGCGCCGACACCTCAAATATTGTGACATATTGTCAGATCCGTTCTCACAGCCAAGCTTACAGGGGGCCGAGCGACTATTAGTGACATGCATTCTGGCCACTGTGGGCCATGCACCGCGCATTACTTTGATCACCGCCCACCTCACCCCCATCCCTTTATTGCGAAGGACGTACTTAAGCGCCTCCCATCTCTGCGCCAACACACATGTGGCGGGCGCAAGGGCGTGCCACGCAGCCGACCTTTTCTTCCTCTCACGATGGAGCTGCGCCAGCCAAGCAGCCTCCGTTGCCAACGTCCGCCTCTTCGCGGCGCGAAGACAGGCCACCGTCCGATGCCCGTTCCTGGGCCTGCTGGTCAGCGTGCAGCTCAGCAGGTCGTCCCTGAGGTGGCGAGCAGACCCTCGACGATCAGGAGGAAGAGGAGGAGGAGGAGGAGGAGGAGGAGGAGGAGGAGGAGGAAGAGGAGGAGGAGGGGGCGTGGGAGGGAGAGGTGGAGGAAGAGGAAGCGGAATGCGAAAAGGAGGGGGAAGAGGAGGAAGAAAACGAGGAGTAGAAGGAGGAGGAGGAGGAAACGAAAGACGCGGAGGACAGGAGGAAACGGAGGAGGATGAGGAGAGGGAGGGGCAAGAGGAGGGCACAGAGGATCAGGACGGGAAGGACGAGGGTCACAAGGCGGAGGGCGCGGAGAAAGAGGATGCTGTAGACGGAGAAGGACAAAGGGAATCGGACGTGGAGGAGGCTGGGGGCAGGATATGGGGGAGGGAGGCCACAGGTGGAGGAGAAGGCAGGGGGGAGAGCGGTAGGCGAGTGGACATGGGATGATCGGGAGAGTCAGGGAGGGGCCACTGCAAGGGTGCATCCTGACCAGGATTTCGAAGAGAATCCAGCCGTGGCGACGAAAGCGCCCAAGGACGAGCAACGGTATTGGTATATTTTCTTCCTCTGACCCTACACAAATGCAGGAGGGTTAATGGCGAGGTATATTATTCGGGTGTAGACTCCACGCGATGATCCGTCCGCGCCGGCAGTAAGAGGCGGATACGCCGAGGGCCCCGCCAGGCAGAGTCGGCCGGCCTCCATGGCTACAGGGAAAATTGAGGACCAAGGTCGAGCCTGAGTCAGAGCTTGCCGCGGCGGGCGAGGCTGAGGCTGGGGAGGCGGCTGAATCGGAGTCGGAGGCGGGAACAAGCATGGAGACGATTCCAGAGGCGGCGGCGGCGCAGGCGGGATCGGAAGGAGGACGAGGTGGAGACAGAGGAACACAAGACGAGGTGAGCATTAACCTGTGGGGGTCCGCGCGAGTTCCTTGGTCGGCGTTGGACCCCCCAGCTGGACCCAAGAACTCCGCGCGGACCCGCGACAATTCGTGCTTCTGCTGCTGATCTAATGGTTAGCGTCAAGGGGGGGACCGGATCAGCGGGAAGAACACCGACCCTTGCCGTCGCTCGGACGTCCATTTCCCGTGCATGTTTCGGTTTCGTGCGCGTTTTTTGTGCTCGACGGTCCAGGATGCTCCTCCAGGGTCCTCGCCGAGAAAAAAATGCACACGTGCGAGCGATGCCAGGGACCTGGAATCGGCGATGCATCGCCGATGGATCGGCGAAGCGCTCCCGACAGCGGCTCCCCAGCCTCCTCAAGCGGGGTGAGCTAGCAGGCCCCCTATCGGCGGTCTGTGGGCTCTCTGGGAGTCGATGCACCCCCTCTGAGCGTATGCACCCCTACCGACGCTGCCTCGGAATAGAGCGGGGGCGAGGGGAGAGCAAAAGCCCGGGCCTCAGCGCGGATGCGTGCCTTGCCTGGAGAAGCCAGAGACGGCACAAGCACAGACGTGCTACGGTCCGCACGGATTTCTGGGACCCGCGCAGGACCCCCCTCCCAGGCGCGCGAAGCGCGCCAGGGGCGGCGCCAGAGGCGCCGCCAGGGAGGCCTGGCGCAGATCCAAGATATTGAACGTTTTCTGATTCGGCGTTTCGACAAATTGCTGAAAGGGGGGGAGAGAGGAGGAGTCCGGCTCCGGACCTCTGCTTCATGCGACTGTTTGGAGCAGGGCGTCCCCTGGGGACGACTCCACCTGTTTGAGCAAAAACAGGCGCCAACAACAGCCAAGCTCTACTCCAAGGGGGGCGGAGGGATGGCGGGGGCTTTGTGGGCCCCGGAAACGGCAGGGCCATTTTTTTACCGTTTCCCAAAAAAAAGTCCCTTGAAATTGGAAGCGGCGAAAAAACGGCGACCGGAAACGGCAAACAAATGGCTCCAGGATTGGAACCGGAGCCGGAACCGCCACAAAAACGGCAAAACGGAACCGGTAACAAAACGGCCCTGTCGTTTCCAGGGCCCACTAAGGGCGGGGGTGGCGAGAGCGCGGAGCTCTGGAGACCTCTGCTGGTGCCGCTCCTCCTGCCCCTCGTGGGCGGGAAAACTGAGCAATGCCATGCCTGCGGCCTCGGCGGACGCGGGCCGTCTTCTCGCGGCGGCCCCACGCGGAGCGCACCCGTAGGCGCGGCGCCAGGGGGCGGGGGGGGGTAAGTTGAAGGGGCCCTGGGACACACAACTGAATACACACAAATAAAATATGTCCCTATATTTTCGCATATGTTCTGGGTTTTTGTCTTCCCGCCCAATTCCCATATTTTCCCATATTTTCTTGGGGATCGACGATTAATTGTGTCTGTGTGTTTTTTCCCCTCCTGATAAGTGAGAATTTGGAAGGCCGAGATGGGTACGAAGAAAGTGGGTACCATGGCCAACAACCAGCGTTGTCCCAAACCAGCAGCGTCCGCCGTTGGGCTGGCGGCGTCCTGTCTCAATTGGACAACGTCCGCGGCGGTGCGGACAGCGCGTCCTGTTCAGAACGAACAGGACATGCTGCCGGTCGTTGTACCCATTCTTTCCGTACCCATGTCAATCGTGCCGAAAGAAGGGCGAGCCTCTTCAGAAGGCTCCGAAGTTCCCTGGCCTTCTGCGAAGTTGTGTAACCCCTCCCCGAAGACGCACAGCGCTTCTCAGAAGGCGCGAGGGCTTCTGAGGAGTCCCGCCGCCTTCTGAGAAAGCCTCCTCCTCCTCACGTCCCCCCCTCGCTCGCCGCCGAATCCGTGCCACCGCGTATCCGCGGGATGGCGCCCCGGAATCCAGACGGCCGCTGCTCGTGGTGTCTCGCTGCACTCCTATATGCTGGCCCGCAGCCGCTGCCCCGCGGCGCGCTCGAGCAGCTGGACCACGCGCGTGTAGTCTGCGTCGTCTGCCTCGCAAGGGCCCCAGGGACACATAAGAAGGACCCGCAAGCCTTTGGGAAGCGGCCTGAGTTGGGAGGCCAGAAAACGTTGTAGGGACAGGGAGTCGTTTCTGCAGGTGGATCAAGCCAAACGGTCCAGATCGATGATCCCTAATGCAGATACGGGAAACTCAGTGAGGCCACGTCTTCACCATGTTACTAGGATTAGGGGCTCCCTCATCCTCGATGCCCATTGGTATCTGCGCCTGTGTCTTTTGCTCCCCTCGGGCCTCCTCCGCCGCGGCCTGCTGCACCAGGTCCACCGTGCGCGGCAGCAGCGACGCCGCCGGGAAGTGCTCCCGCAGGACGCCGCCGGCGATGCGGCAGTCCTGTCACGAGCGGCGAACGTACGCACACCCGCGCTTGGGCAGCGCGGCGTGGAGGGGCAATGCCTTGGGGGGGGGGGGGGCAGCGAGGGCCGCAGAGCAGGGGGCCCGCTGGGGCCCCTGAAAGCGGCCCGGTTGGGGCCCCAGAGGGGGCCCGTTCGGGCCCGAAGGAGGCGCCTCTCTCTCTCCCCTCCCCACCCTCCCCATTGCTCGCCCCCCTGCTCGCCCCATGCACCCCCATGTTTTCGCTCCCCCTCCATTCCTCCCCCTCAAAAAATTCGCGCCCAACGCGCCCTCGCGATCTGGATTCCTGGGCGCCGTCCCGCGCAGACGTGCATCGTGACCTCGCCAGGAGGCGCGCAGCAGAAGGAACGGAGGGGCTTTCCTGGCCACGGCGAGCATCGGCACCGACTAGGCCCCAAGCCCTAAATGTAGGGAACGCCCCTCCTGAGCAGGAGGAGGAGGAGAAGCAGGAGGAGGATTTTTTTTTGACATCAACATCAAGGTAGAGAGCCAGCCCAGACAATTAGGGCAGGACGGCTGGTCAAGCCAGCAACTAGAGTCGCCCTCATCACGGGGAGAAGATTGCATTTCCCGCCGCGCTGTCGGGCCAGCTGCCCAGAACTGCGCGGAGAAAGCAGGAGCGGCAGAGCCAGGCGAAAGACGCGGGGGCGAGGGCTGACCCTGAAGGTGCAATGCCCAAGCCTGCGCCGCGCGGACAATTAGGGCAGGGCGGCTGGACAAGCCAGCAAATACTAACACCTGAAAAGCGAGGAAAAGCAGCGGGCCACAGGGTCATCTCCAGCTGGCTGGAGGATACCCCGTGGCCCGCTGCTTCTCCCCCAGGCGTTAGTCCGAACTAGAGTCGCCCTCATCACGGTGCGCGAGCACCGAAATAAACGACGCCTCTCTGGCCTCACAGCGAGAAGAGGCCGGGGCACAGGGCAAACCAATAAGGGGGGGAGGAGGAGGAGGAGAAGGAGGGCCCTGAAAAAGAAAACGAGAGGCTTCTTCGTCCGCCTCCCAGTCCTGCAAACCAGCGTGCTCGGACACAGTCGCTCCCCCCCCAGCTCCCCGCTCCACCCCGTCCCCACGGTCCTCGGCGGCGGTGGCGGGGCGCGGAGAGCCGTGCTCCTGCGCCGCGGCGGCACCTGCATCGGCTACCTGAAGGCCTCCTCCCTTCTGCGCCCACGGCCCTCTCTCAACCGAGACTCCTGGACGCTTAGGATGGAGGCCTTTACAAATCGGGTGCCAACTGTTGTACTTCTTTGATCTGGTCGGGCCGCTGCAAACATCCGCAAGGCCCGACGCACGACCATGAGACGAATAAGAATAGCACTTGGTGCAGATCACCAAAGTCGAATTGTCTGAGCAGGCCAGCGTCAAACACCTGTGTCCCCGCGCCTCCAAAACCTGCGCCTCCATCCCTCGAACAGGGGAGCACTTCGAGGAAGGAGGCGGGGGACCATGGGTGGAAAGACGGCTGACTTTTGCACACCTCGAACACTTCCAAAAGCCCGAGACGGAACCAAGCTCGACAATCTGGATGGGCTGCCAATCGCAAAGCACAGAGGAAACCACCTGGGGGGGGTCTTTAGGCGGCTGAATCCACACAACGTCTTGGAGGTCTAATTTGGGCCACAAAGGCATCAGCTTAGCAGACAGTGATGCCACAGCCCTAGAAAACTTAATGTCGAGATCAAGCCTGCACCTGTCCTCCTCCGACGGCTGTGGGTGCCCCAGGTACCCTTCCCCCGCAGAAGCACTTTTAGCTCCAACATCAGCGTGGTGGTTCCCAAAACGGCACATCTTGTCATGATTGTCGGTCCACTCTTCCAAAGAGCGATGCGCTTTCACTTTGTTCAAAGAGCGGACCTTCCAGAAATCTGAAAGGAGGGAGAGGGAGAACCCGCTGTAGCATCGCTTAGGTGAAAGCTGGTCAATCTGAGGGCGACCGAAGTGATCTTTGACCAGCTGAGCATCTGTATAAAAATCCGAAGGTCCTCCTGAGAAAAGTATGGCTTGACAAATAGCAGCAAACTCGCCCGCAGGGGCAGTCTGGGGGTAGCACGGGGGGACGGGACCGTAGAGCTTTCCCAAGAGGTCCCCCTGGTCGTCCACAGCCACAAAACACCAGCCTGCCCTGCTGAGCTCGCGAACTATATGCTTACATGCGCTACCGTCTGTGAAAATATTGTTTGTGAAAGGAAATTGGCCTACCTCCTGGGGAAGGTCCTCCCTGGCCCAGAAAGTACCAGACGACTCGGCCGCGGGACCAGGAAAATAATCCCCAGGGTGGGCAAAAGCTCCAAAACAAGACCGAATCGAATTGGGCTCCTCCAGGGCCTTGCAAACAAGCTCGGGAGTAACAAGACTGGAACGGAGCTCGACAACCTCCTGGCACCTGCAGACCCAAAGTCGGTGGTGGAGCGTGTCGGGGGCTGAGCCGCAGAGGTGGCACGTGGGGTCTATCTGGTAACCCAATCGCAATGCTTTAGCACGAGTCCACACTGCGTCCGTAGCAACAGCCCGAATACACCCTTTCTCGAGAGCTGAGTATTTTTTGCGGCGGAGCTCGAACTTCACCACGTCAAAGCACAGACGATGAGGCACATCCCATTTAGCACCAGCTTCCCACTCGAGAACCCTGAAGACTGCCCCGCGGAGATGGTGCTTGACAAGCTGGGGGGACATGAGGGTCATGGAAAGCTCGATCCCCTTGTCAGTGACGAAAGTGGCGAAGTCCCTCATCGTACACGAGATCCTCTCCAAGGACTTGCGCATGGCGGCCACAGGACCACCTACCGCCCTCCACGAGGGGGAATCCTGAAGAAAAACACCTTCCCACGCTTGCCTCAGCTCCCTGAAAGGAATCGAGCCTTCAAAGGCCCTGACCTGAGAGCACCAAACTTCCTTGTGCCACCGCAAGATCGGGGAAACGGCCCCAACCCAAGCAGGGTCGCCTTCGAGGTGGGAAAGCACCGTCAGGGAGCGCTGGCCAGCTGAAGGCTTTATAGTCCTGGCCGCCGCACGGCGGATGAGCATCAGCTCGTAGTCAGTAACCCCTCTAACCTCGCTGCCATACAGCAAGCCAGGGAGCGGTCCTGCAGTGAAAACTCGCAAAGTTCTCCTGGAACCAAGGGTCTTACGAAGTTTAGCCACTCGGCCAGTGCGTTTGATGAAAAGACGTCTCCTAATCACAAGCTTTTTGTTACGACCCTGGGTCCGAGAACTCTTCCCCACCGTGTCGTCCACCCCAAGGTTAACAGCACTGGAAGTAATGGGACCCGTGAGCTCAACTCCCAGTTTGGCCTGAATGGCCCTGCCAAGCTTGGCCGAGGAACAAATCAGGCTGGATTTGTCAGCCGCCACCTGCGCACCAATGCCATCAACGATGGCAGCGTGGAGCTGGGGCGCGCCTTCCGTGATGGCGTCCACAACAAAATTGAAACTGCCGACAGCACTGAGGCCAGAATCGTCGATGTAGAGCGCCAGTTGAGCACCCTGCCGTAACCTAACAGTATCGAGCGACTCCACCGCGTTAACCCTGATCAGGGTCGTGGCCAACGAACACCCCGCTATGATTCCAGAAGAAGCGTACCACGGACCGTCGATGCAGCCACCCAAGGAAAGAAACCTCGGGGCCCTGTAGGCCCGCACAGCCAACTTGGCCATGGCAATAGGGAAACCCAGCCTAATACAACGACTGAGGAGTCGCTCGATATCAATGAGCTCGTAGTATTTAAACATGTCCTGCAGGAGGGTAGCCGCATGTAAGGAGTGGGTTGCCCCACTCTCGCTGCGGACGCTTTGCCGCCATACAACGTCTGAGGCCCCCTGGTACTTGCCCGCCGCAAAGTAGGGACGAGCGTGCGACCCCTCCCAGCTCTCGGCAAGGCACCGCCGCGCTTTCCCCCAGATGCGGTAAGGACCCATGAAAATCCCGATAGGGCGGAACCCTCCAGTAGGTTTACCCAGGAGCGCCAACACTGTGGCATCAAGCTGGAAGGCAACATGCTGGAGATTTCCATGACCTGCAGGATCCTACACAGCGCCGTGACCCCAGGAAGGGAAATCATACTGAAATGTTTCATGTGGAAACCGTCCACGCCCACCGCCGAATACATCTTGTAGCTCCTCGAAATGCGGACCAACTCGTTGGGGTCCAAAGGGGGGAGCTCAGGGGCAGGAAAGAAATCGGCAATAGGTCCCAACTCCCGCGGGGAGTCAAAAGCGCGCCATAAATGAATAAACTTGTTGCGTTCAGCCTCGAGAAGGGACCTGGGGTCACTGACCACACAGCCGTTGGACGAGAGAGTGGAAGTAGGTTTCCAGGGCTTGGGTTCAGAAGTGACCATGTGAGCTCGCTTGGCCCCCTGATCGATGTTCTCTCTCAGCCAACTACGCCAGGAAGCTAAACTGCGGTCCCTAGCTCTGGCTTCTGCCTGCGCGACCACGTCGGAGAACGAGAGAGACAGATCGAGAACGTCCTGCTCGAGCTCTCCGCTCGAGTCCAAATCAGCACGGGTGATCATGGACTGCAAGGTGATAAGCAGCTCCTTATGGGCACCCAGATTATCGACCACGAAAGGGGGAGGGTGAAAAATGTAGGACCTCAGGGCCCTCGCAAAATCAACTCCACCACTCTTGGCCTTTTGGGAATTAGACGAAACATACACCTTGCAGTCCAAGATGCGATTATACAGCCACCTGACGGAGTACAGAAAGGGGTGCCTAAGAGGTTCCTTGTCCTTCGAGAAAACAGGCTTCCACATAAGCTGAGGACCCTTGCCTCTCGCACCCCAAACCGGAAGCACCGATTGAGTGGCGTTGGCCACCTCCACTTCCGCAAGGTTGGCCCACCACTTGTAGGTGAGATTGAGCAGCCTTTGAGTTTCCGCCCCCCTCCCCGCCCTGGCAGCTACCAGAGCCGCCTCCAGCACGTCGAGAACAGGGTCCCAAGATGGGGGTTCCCGAGTGGGCCCTATGGCCCTTTGGGGGGGAAGGGGGGGAGGTTTCCGAAAAACCAAAACGTTGAGTTGAGCAGGCGAAGGGAAAAGCTCCAGATCCACAGGGGAGTGGGGGGTGAGAGGGGAATTGTAGTTGACACTCACCTGCCTGATAACCTTCGCGATGCCTGCCGAGACGACAAAGAAATCAGATACTTTGAGGCCCCCCGTGCTGCGGAGCGTGTAGCCTCCGTCTGTTGGGGTGATCATCTGGCCTTTGAACTCCGAAACGAAATGCGACTTCTGAAACTCACCTGGAGTCATGTTGAAATCGCCTCCCGCAATGACAGGGAGATCAGAATGTGAAAGTCCAGCTCCGAGACGCGACAAGATCTCCACGTTGCGCTCAGAAAGACCTTCGACGTCGTGGAGGTAGATCGATCCGACAAGGACCTGAAAACCTCCTGGAATATCTATAACACAAGCTCCAGCACGATGAGGGGACAGCACGAAGCCCGACGACAACGTGTGAAGCCCGAGATACGATCTAGCCAAAACTGCAACACCTCCTGAAGACCCAGTGCCCTCCCCACGCGCGGCCGCCGCCCAACACGACTTCCACCCATGACGAAAGAGCCATTCGGACGCCTTGGAGATGTCTTCATCTGAGCACAAGTGATGTTCTTGGACTAACAAAACGTGTGCCGTGGTCATTGGCAGCCACTTATTCTTGAGTGACTGCCATCCTGAAACATTGCAAGTCTGCACACAGAGCCCGAAATTATCCAAATCAGGCGGAGGAGGGGGCTGGAGAGAGCCTTCTACAAGCACTCCCGCGGCCACATCCTGACTAAGGAGGGGAGACGAGCCAGCCGACATCGGCTGAGGTGGGCTAGGAAGGAGTCCGAGGAGCAGGAGCCTCGGTAGGAGTGGCAGCCGTCGTCTTGGCACGCTTGGCCGCTGCCTCGATGAAAGTCGAGACGCGCTGCCTCGACTCACTCGAGACTTCCTCCGACTGTGCCTGCTGCCATTCATGTAAAAAGTTCTGGAAAGCTTCTGAGTCCGCAGCCTCGACCTGAGGCATTGCTTCATCAGAGTGAGTGGGTACACCCGTCTCCACCCCAGCCTCACCACCCGTCCCCCCACCACTGTCAGAAGCAGCAGGAGCAGCTCCACTGCCTGCGGCTTCCTTCTGGGCAACGGATTGGCAGCTGGTCTTGAGTTTGGCCCAGCCCTCACGAATTGCGGCCAGGTCGCCAGACTCCAGCACGCTGTCGAAATTGGACAAATGCCCCTGGAGCTCCGCCTGCGGCGGGGGCGGGAGGTCGGCCACCTTGGCCGCCAGCTCCAGGTACCTGGCCTTGAGCTGCACCTGCTGGGTTGCGGTCTCCGCCCTCTTCTCCTTGAGCTCCGCCATGCGCGACTCGGTGTCTGCGATCTGGGAGTCGAGCGAGTTGAGGGCGCGAACATTCTTGTCAAGAGCCTGCTGAGCCTCAGATGCCTGCTGCCGAAGGGGACGAGCTTCAGACTGCTGGGAACGGATGGCTGAAGCCGACGCCGCGATGGAGCTGGCCACTGCTGCACGCTCTGGGAAATCGTCCTTGAGCTGACCCATGAGCAGCTGAAGCTGGGCGAGGAGGGACGACGGGTCCGCAGGATGAGCCAAAGCGCCTCCACGACCACCAGGTCCTCCCCCGACGCCGCCGCCTCCGCCACTCCCAAACCCGCCTTTGCCACGTCCACCACCTTTGGGTCCTTGACCTTTGTGAGAACCTTTTGGGCCTGGAACTGCTGGGCCACTTTGCCACACACCCCCAGGATCGCGAGGAGCGCCAGGAGAAACGTGCGGAATGGGGGCCCAACAATTCGCACACCATTTGTACCACGGTTTGTTGCACTTCGCAGCACCACACGAGAGACATTTCGCACCGATGATCTCATGCTGCTTTGGTCCCATGGGAGACGCCGCGAACGATGCTACAGTCTGAACGAGCCACTTGACCCGCTAGCGCAGTGTGCCGTTCTGAAGTATACGCTAGCAAGCCCAAATCACCTGGGCCAGAACGGCTAGAAGCAGGAGGAGGAGGAGGAGGAGGAGGAGGAGGAGGAGGAGGAGGAGGAGGGGGAGGAGAAGGGGAGGAGGAGGAGGAGGAGGAAGAGCCCGAAGCGGTCCTTCATTCGGCGCCTTGGCTGCACGCGGCCGCACGACTGCGCTCCGGGGAGCTGCGCGCCTGGAGCGAGCCAGGACAGGCCCGGTCCAGGTAGGACCCCGTGCGGGGCCCCGACGTTGTGAACGACCCATGGAGCTGCCGACGCCCCGGGGCGCTCTCCCCCGGGGCGGGGGTGCCGTGGAGCCCCCCTGGAGCACTCAGGGGGCCCTGGGACACACAAATAGGTACAGACACAGATCGCAAGATCCCCCCGATTTTTTCCCACCTCTTCTGGGCTTCCGTCTTCCTCCCACCTCCCTTCTCTTCCAATAGCTCCTGGGGCATCGACGATCAAGTACGTCTGTGTGTCTTTCCCCCCCCCACTGGAGCAAAGCAGAGAAAAGACGCCCCGCGCCCGCGCCCGCGACCGCGCGGCCCGCGCCCGCCCCCCCGCGCCCGCGCCGGCGCCCCCCTTCCCCCGCGCCCGCGCCCCCCGTGCCCGCGCCCGCGCCCCCAGCCAAGAAAAGACGCCCCGCGCCCGCGCCCGCGCCCCCCCCTGGGAGCCAAGCCCGAAGACGCCCCGCGCCCGCGGGGGCCGCGCCTGGCCCGCGGGGCCGCGGCGATACGCCTCTCCGGCAGGCCGGCGGGGCGAAGGCACTCTCTTAAGTGCCGCGGCCGTGTGCGCCCCCGCACGGCGGGCCCCGGCAGCCCTGCACCCCAGAGACGGTGCCCTCTCTCGGGAGCTGTCGAGGGCAGAACAGCCACCCCCCAGAGGTCCAACGTGTGGAAAAAATCGAGACGGAGGTTCTCCTCAGTTTTTGGCCTCCAGCAGTTTTTGGCCTCTCTAGGGGCCCTCGCTGGGCCCCAGAACCGTCAGAAAACGGCTCGGGACGAAAAACCGGTCCCGGGGAAGGGGTCGGGACTTCCAGGGAGCCCGTGTTGAACAAATCAAGACATCGGATGTCTGGGCCAAGAAGGACCACCCCGACGCGCGAGGCCCTTTGGCCAACCCGCCCAGAGGAGGAATCGAGCAGGGCAGGGCAAAGCAGCACGGCGCGAAGGCGACGAGGCAGCTGTGCCCCAGCCCCGCCCCCGCGCACCCCCACCTCTGCTCGGGTGGCCGATCCTTCGCCATCAGGGGCAGCTTGAAACCGTAGCTGAAGGAGCCGGTGAGCACCTCCTGGGGCAGGCGCTCCTGTGTCTGAGGACCAGAGCCTCGCCCGCCGTGCACCTGCGCTGGCTGCGGCCGGGCCCGTCCGGGGGCCCCGGGGTTCGGACGCCCGACATGGGTACCGAAAAAATGGGTACGATGCCCAACAACAAGTGTTGTCCCAAACCAACAGCGGCCGCTGTTGGGCAGGCGGCCTCCTGTCTCGAATGGACACAGGCCGCGGCGGCGCGGACAGCGGATCTTGTTCAAAATGAACAGGAACTCCTGTTGGGCATTGTACCCATTCTCTCAGTACCCATTTCGTGCGTGCAGAGGTGCGCAGGCCCTGGCGAGGGAGGCGCGTCCGCCACCGCGCTTGCAGCGGTTGCTGTGCGCCGGGCCCTCTCGCCGCTTCTCGCGGAGCAGCAGCGAGGGCCCCCCGACGCTGCGAGCCCGGGATGCGTTCGCTGCTGTGCCCCGCCCCCGCGCCCGCCCTGGCGCGGCGGCGGAGTCGCGCGGCAGCGCCAGTGGATGCACATCGTGCCTGGGCCCAGGGCTGCGGTCAGGAATGAAGGGGCCCCCAGGACACACAAATAAGTACACACATAAAAAGATATTCCCCCTATTTCCCCATGCTTCCTGGGCTTTGGTCTTCCCCCCCACTTCCCAGATTTCCCCATGTTTTCCTGGGAGTCGATCGATTCATTGTGTCTGTGTGTTTCTTCCCCTCCTGCAGGAGCTGCTGCTCTCAGCGCGTCGCGGCGTCGGCCCCCCGGCGGCACGCGGTGCCCTGCGAGCGGAGAGCGCGCCGCGGAGCTCCGCGGGGGGCGGGAGGCTGGGAAAAGCTGATGACGACCCAGACATCGGGCGTCTCGAAAAAATCGAGACACAGGTTTTTCTCATAGTTTTTAACCTCTCGGGGCCCTCGCCGGGCGTCGGGACCGTCAAAAAACGACTCGGGATGAACAACCGGTCCCAGGGAAGTGGTCGGGAGGTCGGGACGACGACGCTGGGGGACTACAGTCGGGGCGTGGACCTAAGGAACCCTAAATAAGGAACGAGGCCCCTTTTTTTCCATGAGTTCAACTTCGATTTCCCATCGAAGACATAAGGAAAGCCTGAGGCAAGCTGCGAAACACTTAAGGGACGCGGAGCCCCTCCCCAACGAAAAGGGTTCCTTCTTCAGGGCCCCTACTGTAGGACGTGGACAGCGTGTCGCGCCGAAGCGCGGTGGGCCAGAAGGGGCGGCGCGACACGCTGAGCCAAAACTCCTGACCGTACCCTGGCCAGGATGGGCGCAGGTGCACCGTGGGCGCGCTCCGAGAAGACTTCGCCCGCTCGAGGAGTTGATGGCGTCCAGCGCCACCTCGGGCTTCACCCCAGCCCCCTGCAGCGCCAGCAGACCCTCGGCCCCGAGCAGCAGGTGCGCGACGTTGAGCGCGTTGTTCACGGCCTTGACTGCGTGCCTGGGGAGAACATGCGCATGTACGTGGGATTCGCGTTGGAAAGCTAGCGTGCAAATCGCTGTCCCAAAGGCACGCTGCCCCTGAGAGGCGAGATATCCCCCCGCGAGGGCCCCCTCTGTGCACGCTGCCCAGCTGCCAGCGCTTCTCCGGTGCACGCCATCCCAAGAGGGATGGATAGCGCGCAACGCGCGGGACGGCAGTGCCGCATCGCACGCTACCTTTCCGACGCCAACCAGTTCGGAACTCCGCGCGGACTCCTTGCATCGGCGCTGGAAGCCCCCTCCCCGGCATGCGGAGCAGGCCAGGGGGGGCCAAGCCGGGGCGCCGACCCGAGAACTCCGCGCGCACCTCCGAAGGCGTGTGCGCTCGTGCCGCTCTGACTTCTCCGAGTGCCCCGCCCCTGCCGGGCCGCAGCGCACAATCCTCTTCGCGAAGGCCTGGATGACGGGCGTGGCCCTCCCCGCGGCCTCCTCGCAGTCCGCACCGAGCATGCACGTGAGGCTCCCGGCGGCGGCGCCGCGGGGCCCGCCGCTGACGGGGCAGTCCAGGAAGTGCACGCCGAAGCGCGCCAGGAGGTCGCCCGCCAGTCTCCGGGTGACTCGCGGCTCCCCGCTGGTGCACGAGACGATGCAGGCGCCCGCTGCCTCAGGGGAGGAGAAGGCACAGGGCAGGTTTTGATACATAGGGTTTTAAAAAAGTAGTGGATTTTATTATATGAGTAATTCATGGATGAATGTCTGCATAAACTCATCGTTGTTTGTAATACTAAATCCCTGCATTTGTGATACATGATCCGCACGCGGAGCATTTTTATAAAAAAAAAAAAAAAAAAAAAAAAAAAAAAAAAAAAAAAAAAAAAAAAAAAAAAAAAAAAAACGGCACTGTACCCACACCGCCGCCCCTCCCTCGGCGCCACGGCCGGAGTCCTCTCGAGCTCCTGGCCCGCACGCCGGGAGGACCCTGGGGAGCGGCGGCACTGTCACAGGGAGGGCATTGGACAAGGAACCACTGGAATTATGTCGGGCGTATCCCCCTACAGGGGGATTTTCAACGAAAAATTTAAAAAAAAAAAAAAAAAAAAAACAAAAAAAAAACGGAATACCCCCAAAAGGCAAAAAATATATTCAAAAATAGTCCCCAGACTATGTTTGGACTATTATTTGACTATTTGTTTTGCATTTTCCGTCGAAAATCCCCCTGTAGGGGGACACGCCCGACTTAACACTGGAAGCCAATCGCGGAGTGGCCATGGCTACCACATCAGTGGCGCCCTCCTCCACAAAACACTACTTACTCTTCCAGGGCGCGAAGCCTCCTGGGCACGTTCCTCAACCAGCGACTCCCGCCCTGCGCCCTCCTGCACCGGCGAGGCGCGGAGGGGAGGCAGGGGAGGGCCCGTGCACCGAGCCTAGCCGCAGGGCGAGCCTGGCCAGGATTGGGGGGAGGAGGAGGAGGAGGAGGAGGAGGAGGAGGAGGAGGAGGAGGAGGAGGAGGAGGAGGAGGAGGAGGAGGAGGAGGAGGAGGAGGCGGAGGAGGGGGAGGAGGGGGAGGAGGAGGAGGAGGAGGAGGAGGAGGAGGGGGAGGAGGAGGAGGAGGAGGCGCATTGGGGGCGCGGCGAGAGCGGTGCTGGCCCCAGGGCAAGTGTGCAGAGGGCGCCCTCCGAGAGGATGATGCTGCTCCCATCGCACGCAAGGACCACATGCAAGGAATGATCTCGAGCACACAGACAAGTATCGCAACGGTGTCGAACGAGCATCGCCCCGCAGGGCCCGACACGTGAAGGCCCCCCGGTTTCGGTACTTTCTGGGTGCTCGAAATTCTTTGTGGTGCGCAGGGCTAAAAAGGTTGGAACATCAGAACTCGAGGATTCGATGGCGTCCAGTGGATGGCTCGAAGACGCCCCCGCCTGAAGGGGAGGAAACCGGGGACACTGACCAAGACTGAACGGTGAAGCGCCGCGTCGATCCTGGTCACCGTCGATTTCAGTCAGCGTCACTTCGTTGATCATCCTCGCGAGTCGACGACGGCCGACATGGAACATGACCAACGTCGGAATCGACAAAATCCCGCAACATTGCGGTCATGGCCCCCGTGCTCCTCCCTCGACCCACCGTGTCTACAGGCCTCCCAGATGGGGTCGGAGCAGAATCGGGTCGGAGGATCGCGCCGCATCGCCGATGTAGCGCCGATGCATCGGTGATGCACCCGCGACGTCGGCGGGGAGGAACATCGGGCTCCACATCGAGCCGCACCGCCGATGCATCGGGCATGCGGCTCGATGTGCAGCCGCCATCTGCTCGGACCCCATCCGGGAGGCATCTGATGGTATCTGTGTTGTCCACCTGCTGCCATGTCCGCAACAACCTTGGGGAGACCAAAAGGTACCGATACCGCTACTCCCCGGACCTCTCCCGGGGTGGGTTCCGACCCGGACTTCGAGGCGAATCCGGTGGCGACGAGGGCCTCCCCAGAGGCCGAACAAGGAGGCAACGGCCGAAGGCTGGCGGTATGGTTACCTTTTCCTCCTCTGGCATCTCGGAGGCATAATACATATCTATATATAATCTTAAGTCGGGCCTGTCCCCCTACAGGGGGATCTTCGACGGAAAATATACCCGAACAATTATAACACATATTCAAAAAATAGTCTGGGGACTATTTGTTGAGAAGTTGTTTGACCTTTCTGGGGTATTCTAAGGGTACTTTGTATTGTTCGTCGAAAATCCCCCTGTTCTGGGACAGGCCCGACTTAGATATAATCGTATCTGTGTTGTCCGCCCGCTGCCATGTGCGGGGCAACCTGCAGCGCGAGCTCCTCGTCCTCCCGCGACGTCGGCAGGCAGAGCACCAGCACCGCGGCCGGCGCCAGCGCGGCGGCGTCCGCCACGCCCTGGCTGCCGTGCTCGGCGGCGTGCCGCTGGGCCTTCTCGCCCGTGCGGTTCCAGACGGTCGGGGGTTGCTAGAGGTCGGAGGAGGAGAAGGTACAGGGCAATTTTTAATACATAGGATTCTTTTTTTTAATATAAGATTTTAATACATGATAAATTCATGAATAAGTTTACGCATGAACTCATCGCTGTTTTTAATACTAAATCCCTGCATTTTCAATACATGATCCGCACGCTGAGCATGCATTAAAAACGGCACTGTACCCATACCGCTACCCTTGGCCCGTTGTCCCCTTTTTGGGCCTCCTGGGCGGCCCTCGTCACCACCGCCGGATTCGCCTCGAGATCCGGGTCAGAGCGCACCCCGGGCGAGGTCCAGGGAGTGGCGGTATCTGTACGTTTTGCTCTCCCCAATAGGTGCCCCTGGCCCAAGGTGCCCCCAGCTTTTCTAGAGGCCTCCTGGATGGGGTCGGAGTAGAGGGGGTTGGAGGAGCTGGCCGCATCGCCGATGCGTCGCCGATGCATCGGGGATGCATCGGCGATGCACTGGCGACGTCGGCGATACATCTGCGACGTCGGCGTGGAGAAATTCGGGCCCCACATCGAGCCGCACCGCCGATGCATCGCCGATGCATGTGGCGTGATCCTGCGATCCCATCTACTCCGACCCCGTCTAGGAGGCCTAGATGTTCGCTCAATGTTAGACCCCCCTGGGGCCCCCTGGGCCTCGTGAGCGTTGCTCTGCGGGCCGTGGGGGCCTCCCCGAGACTGCTGGGGGCACCCTGGGCCAGGGGCACTTCTAGCAACACCCGAGACGAGGCAACGCTGCCCGGGGATCTTGGCCATGTGAGCGGCCATGTGCAGAGGAGCCAAAGAACGGCACGAGCATAAACTTAGGTCGGGCATGTCCTCCTACAGGCGAACTGTGTGAGCAAAAAGAAGGCACAGCCAAAACATGCTCAACCAACAACACAAATAGTAGAATAATCGCCCCCAGACTATAATTACTACTCTTAAGTATTTCTCCTGTAGAGGGACATGCCTTGCCGTCGCTCGGACGTCCATTTCCCGTGCATGTTTCGATTTCGTGTTTTTTTTGCTCGATGGTCCAGGATGGTCCTCGATGGTTCTCGCCGAGAAAACATGCACACGTCCGAGCGATGCCAAGATGCACGACTGGAGCGTGCACTTTGGGGGGCTCCGCGCGGGCTTCTCGGGTCGGCGCCCAGGCCCCCCCTCTCCTCTCCTGGCGCGCGCTCGGCGCGCCAGGTGGCGGTGCCCGAGCCGCCGCCAGGGGGGGGGGGGTCCCACGGCGCCGCTCCGGGGAGTCCGCGGGGAGCTCCGAAGGCTGTTGGCGGCGCGCACAAGGGGGTGGAGGGAGGGGGGGAGGGCCTCTTAGAAGGAGGCTGCTTCTTAGAAGGCGCTGGCCTTGCATCTACAGATGAGGCCCGCGTTTTCCAAGAAGCAGGGGTGCTTCTAAGAAGCCCTCCCCCCTCCCCCCACCCCCCTCTGCGCGTGGCCGAGGTTGATGCGCATGCCGCTTTTTCTGCTCCGACTTTCGGCGGTTCCGAGATGGGGTCCTCAGGGGTGGGGTCCTGAGGACGAGGTGCCTCAAACAATGCACATCCCCCCCTGGATCCGTTCCTATCCTTATAAGACCCTATGATAGGACGCCCAAATGATCCGGGATAACTGCGGTCCGGGGTAACGCGCGAATATGTAATTGCTCCTGACTGCTCCCAGCCCTGATGATTCGGGGCTCTGACCCATCTCTCAGGGCTCTTTACAACCTTCAAGATTCACGGTACCCGTATTGGGAAACAGTTTGAAAAGGCCTTCTGGGACCCGCTACGAGTTCAATTTTTCAGGCATGTCGCTGCTGGGGTTCGCCGCCAGCGCGAGCTCCGGGGCTACCTTGCGGTCTCGGCTTCTAATATCACAACCCTTTTTGCTCTCTACGAGCTATCCGGTAATCTTTTCACCACCCATTCCCCGCGCACTTCTCGTCGTCGTGCGTGCCCCCTTGCCAGATGATACAAGAGGCTCCTCGATGCACAGGTCCGAGCGCTGCCGAGCTCCTCTCCTCAGGACCCCCTCCCTCAAGACCCCCCCTCTGAGCCACCGAGGCTGTGGTACCCCATGGCGCCCAGCCCAGCGAAGCCCACGACCCCGGCGTCCACCGCCACGGCGCCCGGCTCCGCCCCGCCGCCCGCTGCCATGTCTCTAAAGGGAGAGCAAACCTACCTCGCTTTTGACCACCCTCGCTTCCAAGAGACACCAAGCGGCGCCAAACTACGGCCGGTACGGGTCAGGCCGCTTGGCGAGGCGGCGCGTGGTGTGACATGGTCCTGCCTGGAAGCGAGAGCGGGGCAGGTAATTCACGCTCTGAGTCTCTGCGCCGCGCCGAGGGGGCGGGCCCGAGGGGCCGGCGCCGGGGAGGGGCCGCCCGAGCCGCGGGGGGGGGGGCCGCTCGCGGGCGCGCCCCGAGCCAGAGGGGGCCGTGGCTCGACCGAGGCCACGCCGGGGGCGGTGTGGCCTCCCGGTGGTGCTGGGAGCCAAAGTGTAGGAAGGCTCGGTCCATACTGTCCTGCATCTCGAATGTGCAGCTGTATCGAACGACCTCCGCGGTGTCAGGGAAGTGCTCGCTCTGGATGTGGCGGGGGCCGTCTCCGATGGCGGGAGCGGGGCGAATCGAGACCACGGCGGCTGAATATCAATCCTCGGAGCTTCCCGAGCTGCGTCCGGCCGTGCGCGGCGCGAGCTGTCGCCATCCACACTGTCCTACATCTCGAGTGTGCGGCTGTAGCGAACGAGAACGACACAGCGAATTGTCGGAAAGCACGAGCCACGCGTTCCCACACTACCGAAACCTACGTTGCCGTTGCCTACATCGCCGTCAGCGTGTCTACGGCTCGAGTGCACGTCGGCCGAAAAAAAGTACAGTGCGGACGCGGCCGCGAGAAACCCTCGCAGGAAGCCCAGCCCCGAAAACCCGCGCGCGAGATGCACACGGGGAGGGGGGGCCAGAGCATCCTGAGCGCAGCAGCTTCTCCAACGGCCGCGAAAGTCACCGCGCAGCGCGCGGGGCGAAGAAACCCAGGGTACCCTGACGAAGTGCAGATGGTTTCTTCATGCGCGTCCCCACTGCAAGTAAAAGCATGAAACATACTGCCGCACCTTTGGGTATGGAGCTGCCGTTCGAGCGCGAACCTGGCTGATATGCTGGATCAGTCTAGTGATGGGACGGGGTAGGTGGGCAGGCCTATATGATTGTTATCATGTTGTCAGTAGCCCCTTGAAGCTCAGAGGAGAGGTGGCAGGTACAAATCCCCAGTGCCAGCTCTGTAGGTTGGCCCTCCATACCAAGAATTTGCACTGCATTGTGAAAACAGCGAGTCCTGACAGCCCATCTCGTTGAGCACACGTCGGTCGGAAGAAGTATATACAAACATGAAGTAGGAAGGCGGAACTCGTATATTGGGTTCATACCCTCTCATAGAATTATTCCAACGGATGGACCCCGCATGAAAACCTAATTTTGTATGGGATATGTACACTATCAGAATGGTGCTGCTCCTGCTGACGCTGCTGCTACTCCTCTTCCACCTCCTCCTCCTCCTCCTCCTCCTCCTCCTCCTCCTCCCTCCACCTCTCTCCTCCCCATTCGTCCTGCTCCTCCTGCCCCCCCTCCTCCCCCGCCTCCTCCTCCTCCTTTTCCCACTCCTTCCTCCCACTCCTCCCCCATCCTCCTCCTCCTCCCCCTCCTCCTCCTCCTCCTCCTCCTCCTCCTCCTTCTCCCCCTCCTCCTCCTCCCACCCCTCTTCCCCTCCTCCTCCGGCGCCTCTTCCGTCTCCTCCTCGTCCTCCTCCACGTCCTCCTCGACAAACGTCCATTTCAACCATCTCCTCCTGAAGGCACCGCGGTTAAAATCCCCCTCCCCTTCCTCCTCCTCCTCCTCCTCCTCCTCCTCCTCCTCTTCCTCCTCCTCCTCCTTGAGCAGCGTCCATGTCAACCGCGTCCTCCTGACGGCACCGTGGTTGAAATCCCCGGTTCCTCCCCCTCTTCCTCCTCCTCCTCCTTCTCCTCATCCTCCTCCGCCTCCTCCTCGACCGGCTTCCTCCTCCCGACGCCGCCGAAATTGAAACCTTCCTCCCCGCTCGCTCCTCTTCCCCTCCTCCTGCTCCTGCTCCTGCTCACCTCCTCCTCCTCCTCCTTCTCCTCCTCCTCCTCCTCCTCGTCCTCCTCCTCGTCATCCTCCTCCTCTTGGTCCCCCCTCCTCCTCTCCTCCTCCTCCTCCTTCCTGCCTCCTCCTCCTCCTCCTCCGCCTCCTCCTCGTCCTCCTCCTCGTCCTCTCCTCCTCCTCCTCCTCACTCCTACCTCCTCCTCCTCCTCCTCCTCCTCCTCCTCCTCCTCCTCCTTCCTCCTCCTCCTCCTAAGCCTCCTCCTCATTCTCCACCTCCTCCGCGCGAGCGGGCTCGCATGGAATGCCCCTGAGGGTCATTCCGTGCGAGCGGGCTCGCTGATGCTGATAGCCGTTGGAATTCCAACTCTGAGGTGGGACCCCCTAGGGGACACAAGGGAGGTCCCTTCCGCGCGAGCGGGCTCGCATGGAATGCCCCTGAGGGTCATTCCGTGCAAGCGGGCTCGCTGATACCGATAGCCGTTGGAATTCCAGATTTTGGGTGGGACCCCCTAGGGGCCACAAGGGAGGTCCCTTCCGCGCGAGCGGGCTCGCGTGGAATGCCCCTGAGGGTCATTCCTGGCGAGCGGGCTCGCTGATGCCGATAGCCACTGGAATTTCAAATTTAGGTGGGACCCTCTAGGGGCCACAAGGGAGGTCCCTTCCGCGCGGACGGGCTCGCATGGAATGCCCCTGAGGGTCATTCCGTGCGAGCGGGCTCGCTGCTGCCGATAGCCCGTGGAATTCCAACTTTTAGGTGGGACCACCTAGTGGGCCACGAGGGAAGTCCCTTCCGCGCGAGCGGGCTCGCATGGAATGCCGCTGAGGGTCATTCCGTGCGAGCGGGCTCGCTGATGCCGATAGCCGTTGGGACCCCCTAGGGGCCACAAGGAGGTCCCTTCCGCGCGAGCGGGCTCGCATGGAATGCCCCTGAGGGTCATTCCGTGCGAGCGGGCTCGCTGATCCTGATAGCCGTTGGAATTCCAGATTTTGGGTGGGACCACCTAGGGGCCACAGGACAGGTCCCTTCCGCGCGAGCGGGCTCGCATGGAATGCCCCTGAGGGTCACATTCCTGGCGAGCGGGCTCGCTGATCCCGATAGCCACTGGAATTCCAATTTTTAGATGGGACCCCCTAAGGGCCACAAGGGATGTCCCTTCCGCGCGGACGGGCTCGCATGGAATGCCCCTGAGGGTCATTCCGTGCGAGCGGGCTCGCTGATGCTGATAGCCGTTGGAATTCCAACTTTTAGGTGGGACCCTCTAGGGGCCACAGGGGAGGTCCCTTCCGCGCGAGCGGGCTCGCATTGAATGCCCCTGAGGGTCATTCCGTTCGAGCGGGCTCGCTGATGCCGATAGCCGTTGGAATTCCATCTTTTAGGTGGGACCCCTAGGGGCCACAAGGGAGTTCCCTTCCGCGCGAGCGGGCTCGCATGGAATGCCCCTGAGGGTCATTCCGTCGAGCGGGCTCGCTGATCCGATAGCCGTTGGAATTCCAACTTTTAGGTGGGACCCCCTAGGGGCCACAGGGGAGGTCCCTTCCGCGCGAGCGGGCTCGCATGGAATGCCCCTGAGGGTCATTCCGTTCGAGCGGGCTCGCTGATGCCGATAGCCGTTGGAATTCCAACTTTTAGGTGGGACCCCCTAGGGGCCACAGGGGAGGTCCCTTCCGCGCGAGCGGGCTCGCATGGAATGCCCCTGAGGGTCATTCCGTGCGAGCGGGCTCGCTGATTCCGATAGCCGTTGGAATTCCAACTTTTAGGTGGGACCCCCTAGGGGCCACAGGGGAGGTCCCTTCCGCGCGAGCGGGCTCGCATGGAATGCCCGAGGATGATGATCATGCTGTGTGTGTGTGTGTGTTGCGTGTGTGTGTGTGTGTGTGTGTGACTGGGTGGTGTGTGTCTGTGTGTGACTGGGTGTGGGTGTGGTGTGGCCCGCGGCCGTCCAGAGAAAACAAAACCCCCACTTAGGATGTGGGGAATAACACAACACGGCAAAAGCATATCGATTCCTGAAGAAGGAAGGTGCTCAACGTAGATTGGGACCTGGGCATCCAAACATACTTGCTTTCAACGGCCGACGTGCAAGGGCTCGACGTGTAAAGGCTGGACTGCGAAATAATGTGTTGAATGGTTTTCCGTCGAATCTGTTTTCCGTCGAATCTGGGAAAGAATGCGTTGAATGGTTCGTCGATCCACTCGCACTCTACGTACCTGTTCGTGCATTCGACGAACACGTCACAATCTTGAAGGACACCCATTCTGTAGTCGAAGCTCGCATTCTTCGTGCTTGTTTGTGGATTCGACGAACAGGTCAATGTTTGGGGGGGAGCCCATTCTGCAGTCGATCTCCTCCTCGAGTCGAGCGGGAGGAGGCCTCCCTCGGGCGAGGAGCACACAGACGAGCGGCACGTGCGGGCAGCGGCAACTCGGCTGCCCGCCGCGCCACACGCCCGCTGCGCCACTGCGCGCAATCCGCATGGTGCGTGCGCCGGGCCAGAGGTTAGGTCGGGCATGTCCCCCCACCGGCGGAGTCTCGACGAAAAATGAAACACAGTCAAAACATATGCAACCATGGTCAGACATAATCGAAGAATCGTCCCCACAGACTATTCGTGGACTAATTTTTTGAAGATGCCTCATGTAGAGGGACCCGCCCGACGTAAGGCCAGGGCCACGACCACTCGTGCGCCTCCGAGGCGGCGTCATGGTGTATACTTACGCTGCTTGGGTCGGCCCACTTCCGGTTCGGACCTCGTGGACCCAGAGCCACACGCTGCTGGTGGCACGCCCACGTGCTCACTGGCCTTTGTCTCGGCGGCTCGAACTCAGCAGGTCGCGTTTCGCACTGGCCTCTTCTAGGGAAACAAACGCTATACACCGACGCTGTTGTCCAGCCCTGCGCTGACACTCGCACAAGAAAGCGGATCCTGGTGCATACGGGATCCTGGTGTACACATGTTTCGTTGTTTCCCCAGGGTAACGGGGACAAGACGTATACACAACACCACCCCGACGTCGTCCCTGACCCTCCAGTCCTGGGATTGAAAAGCAGTCCGCCACTGGTAATGTATATGCCCCAATGTCCGATCTCCTGGTGCGCACCAAGATGCTGCTTCCAATCGTCGCTCTCGCCTGCTTCGGCCGCTCGCCTGCCAGGGCCTCCTCCTGCTGGCCCTAGCGCCGTGTTCGGCTTGCCGTTTGGCGTTGCCCTGCGTCCTCCGCCCCATCTCCCTCCCTGGATCGTCCGCCGTGGCCTTCTCGATTTGTAGAGACGTCCCTGATGGGGTCCGAGCAGGTGGGGTCGGAGGGTCGCGCCGCATCGACACCGCATCGCCGATGCATCGGCAGTGCATCGGCGATGCCTCGGCGATGCATCGCCGACGTCGGCGACGCATCGGCGGCGCCAGCGTGGAGAAGATCGGGCTCCGCATTGGGTCGCATCCCTGACGCATCGGCGATGCGGCGCGATCCTCCGACCCCATCTGCTTCGACCCCTCTTGGGAGGCCTAGAGTTCGATCCCCCGCTCCCACCTCTTGAGCAGGGACCGACCGTCCCGGCATTCCTATAGTCCTACCACAGAGTGCTCTTAGAACCCAATCATGTTCTAAGAACAAAAGCAATATTCTTAGAACATAAGCCCGATGTGTTAAAACAGGACAAGATCAGCCAGAAATGTTCTAAGAACATTTCGTGGGATCCACAAACGGTTCTTAGAACATTGCAGAACTGCTTGAACCTCCCTGCGTGCACCCGTCTCCGCTGCTCGGAGATCCGGCGCGTGCTGGACTGCCCAGGGTGTGCACTCCTTACGCATGCCCTGCTGGCGCTCTTGCGAGGGGTCGTGGGCGTCCGGGCCGAAAAGGCAGCCGGCACCGCGGCGAGAGCTCGATCCCTGCCTGCAGCGCGAGGAGGCCGCCAGCGGAGCGGCCGTCCGGCAGCGGCGCCCCGAGAGGGGCTCTCCCCGTCCCTCCTGTGGGTCTACCGTGCGTCTCCTCGTCACCTCCGCACTGTAACCCTCCCTGTTGTGAAATGCTACTCCAGATTTCGTAATAAACGAGGGGGGTCTGGACCCTCCAAGACAAGCCATTTCAGACCCCCCCCCGTGGGAGAACCCTCCAAAACATCGTCCCCAGACCCCCCAAGGCCCTCCAAGATAGCTTGGAAGAGACCCCCCCCGAAATTAGACCCCCCTCCCTTTATTACGAAATCTGGAGTACTTAAAGGAATGCGCGTGCACTGTCGGAGCTCTGAGCGGATTTCTCAGGTCGGTGCGGGCCCCCCCTCCGCTGGCGAGGGGAGCGCGCAAGGGGTGGCGCCAAAGGCCCCGCCAAGGGGGGGGCCCAGCGCAGACCCGAGTTTCTTTATGTTCGGCGATAATGGGCATTGTATGAGGGGGGAGGGGGGGAGGGGCCAGGGAGGGGGGGGGCCACAATGTAACGCCTCCCCCCCGCCGTGCGCACGGCGGCAGTGCCCGGAGCGCACTGGGGGGGAGGGGCGTTACGTGATAGGGGGGCTCGTCTTTGCTGCCAAGCAGGTTGCACTTCCGCACCGCGTCGGAGGAGAACCGTGAGTGCGCACGGAGGCCCCGGCCTCAGGCGCCCCCCGCTCTCTGCGCGTGACTGCGGCGGCAGGTCGGGTGACGCCTGCGCCCCCCCCCCCTGCGCATACCCCGAGCGGCACGCGACACGGCTGAGGCCCATAGCTGCAGGCGCTGCACAGGGAAAGGCATGACGCGCATGGGGCGGGAGCAGAAGGGGGACGTGGGCTTCCGGCACGGGCACGCACACACACAGGCACACACCCACGCCCCCTCCCCCACAACACACACACACACGCACACTCACAGAGACATTCATACATACATATAAATAGGCACACACATATTCACATACACGCAGACAAACACAAGTGCACACACATCCACAGACCACACACACACACTCATTTCGCCTCCTCTGGCGATGTGAGGTCACGACCGCGTGGCATGCTAACGGGAGCTGTCTGTATGTAGAATGAAAATATGTTGAATGCGTTCAAATCGAAGCCGTGAGTTCCTGGTATGCATCGGCAAATCATGCGCCGCGTATGAAAGCAAACAGAGACACACACACACACAAACGCACACACACACATTCCTTCCTGGCTGGTTGGCCCGACACAGCAGAAGGTTACAGATGCAGCGAATGAGAAACGCCACCAAGCGTTGTGGATACAATGGGGCAGGACGCCCGATGCAGAAAAAAGAGGGCGTGCCCGGCTATGCAAGCGCTACCGAAGAAACAACGACACACACACACACGCACGCACACACACACACACACATACACGCACACGCTGCCCTGCCACAGAGAAACAACAACACAAACAAACTGGGCCACTACGATGCGGAGGCAGAGTCCGATTAGGATCAACGGCGTTAGACCAGCGAGAGCACGAAAACAAGAAACAACAAAGAAAGGTTATGTCAACGCAGCGCCGGCGGGAGATCCAGAAAGCAGCGTAGTCTCCCCTGGCCAAGTCAGGGCCAGAGAAGATCCATCAGAGCATCAATTAGGCGAGGGAGGTCCGGCCGAAGCCACGCCAGACACGCGGCGAAAAGAGAAACGCTCCGTAGTAATCGGGGAAGCCGCAGCATGCGAAGCACCGACGTACCGCCAAACGGATGCTGGCGGAGGGTAGGGTAGTGGGTGCACCGAGTCGGCGGATACATCAGTCGATGCGTCTCGCAAGGATGCATGCACGTGTATGTCCGAACACGTCGGCTAGGCCGCTCGTCGCCTGCATTATGCTGCGCAGCGTAGGAGGTGGACCAGATTTCGGAAAGCATCACGCACAATGCTAAAGCTAACAGTCTCCTAAGAAGGCGCAGAGGGAGATGGGGAGAGGCCCAGGGACCCAAAAGCCCGCTGTGGATCGCCACGGGTAGCCAATACACGGAGTGTCCGATCCCGCGTCGAGCGAGGTCACGCGCAGGGGGGCAGTCTGCCTGAGACAAAAAGGTTGTGAAGTACGTCAGTTGGGGTGGACAGCGAGAATGCGGGCCTGGGCCCTCTGACTGTTCGACGCAGTATAGCTAATGAGCGGGTTGCTCTGTCAAACGGCAGGCGTGGCCATGGTGACAGGGGACTCCAGGCCTGAAGCCGACAAGCTGTTTGAGCACGCCAGGCGCGATGGACAAGGGGAATTGAATCTGCGAGCCATAGAAACGATCAAACAGCTGAGGATGGGCCTGAAACCCCACAACAGCGAATGTCAGAGAGCACAAACGAAACATTCAAATCACTACCGCGTCGGTTCGACAATGAGAACTGTACGTTGGCATGGGGGTCAGGGAGCCGCTTCCGCTTCTTACGTCTGCGTGGGCAACTATTACGGTAGTGATTGGGAGGATGCGCATGGGCAGAGTGAACACATCATGCAACGACGCAGAAGCCAACGGTGGTGTAGGACCAGCATGCACTTCGCATGAGGCATGGGGCAGGAGCAGGTGGACTTCCAGCTCGGCGATGGATTTCAGTCGCTGGGTACACATTGCAGCGGGACGAACTAGCAGAGAAACGTATCCGCCACTATGGATGCGTAGCCAGAACTGAAGCCCCAGGGGGCGCGAACGTAGCGGGGCGCTGAATAGACAGGGGCGCACACGTTTCTTCCGACGCGCCTTGACTTGCAGCCAGCGATGGCAGCTAAGGCAGGGAAACCACTAAAGTATGTATACATCGTTATGCATATGGTTGGATACGTGAATTCCCGTGGGTAATAACGAAACGAAGAGATTCCCAACAAAAAATTGACGTCCACTTACAAACAAATTAACACACGCACGCACACACACACACAAACACACACACGCACACACACACACACACGCACACACACACTCACACACACACACACTTCGTACACGCAGAGGCACGTCACCGCAGCAAAGGATATCGCGGGACACAGGCGCGTGCATCCCACCAGGCGCAGCAGGGGGGTGACCGCACTGGGCGAGCGAGCGCGCACAGAAGACACCCAACGTAATGGGAGGGCAGGCGAAGCTGGTGCACGCGCGCACGCGCACCCTTGTCTTGCTGGCGCAGACGGGGCCCAGCGGCACGACGCGACAGATGAGCAATGGGCGACAGACGACCGACGGGGCGACGCGGGGGGGAGGGGAGAGCGGGAGGGGGGGGGAAGGGGGGAGGGGGGGCGCATGGGGCGCCCGCGCCCGGCGCGGCCCCGCTCAGGCCTGGGCGTGCTGCTGGCCGCCCGGCGGCGCCGATGCCGGCCGCCGTGGCTCATGAGTTTCGCGAGCTCTGGGCCACGGACCACGGAAGCGGCCAAACGCGGCGTCCAGCCGCCGCTGCACCTGTCGGCGCTGCCCCCCGGTTCGTTTGCGCAGGAGCGTCGCCGGCTCCACCTCGGCGGCGCGGCCGCCGGCCCGTGCCAGCGCGCCCACCATGGCGAGGTGGCGCACGCGCGCCGAGCCGCGCCCCCTCCGCTGGGTGCACATGCCCGGGAGGCCCGCCCAGCTCCGCCTCCGCGGCCGCGGCTTCCCCCGGGCGGTCATCCGCCACTCCAACAGAAATGGCAGCGCGAAGCAAGAATCGGTAGCTACCCAATCTCCCCCAGCGCCAGCGCAACTCGGCAGCGACCGCATCCTCGTTTTTGTTTGTGTCCAGGCGCGACCCCAAAGAAATCGGTAGCCGCTACCCATTGTGGCTGCTCAGCGCTATCGGATTCCATTCCGGCGCTACCGTTGTTTGTGTGCAGACGCTTGATAGCATGCATCAGACGGTGTATAAACGTTTGTTAGACGTGCCACGCAGACCCACAATCCCAACGCAGACCCTCAATCCCAACGGTTTGTCAAACGTTTGTCAAACGTGTCAAACATTGATCAACCAAGCAAGCGTTTGACACACGTTTCTGATGATGACAAACGTTTGACAAACGTTGGCAAACGTGTGCATACGTTCGTGAAACATTTGTCGGCAGTCTCGCGCAAGCGATCGCACGGTTGACAAACGCTTGTTACGCACACGTAGATTTGAGGTACCCACTCTACTTTGCCCGCCATCGAATCCCGCGCGCGGCCGATGACGAGTTCTCGCCTGCCGAATTCACCGGCCAGCTGAACTGATCATCGCTGCCGAACTTCATGCCCCTGTCGGTCGCGATCGAATCTCCACCTCTCTCGTTTGCGCCACCTCTGCCTGGGGGTAGCGGAGGGGCGCCGAGGAGGAGGAGGAGGAGGAGGAGGAGGAGGAGGAGGAGGAGGAGGAGGGGGGAGGAGGAGGAGGAGGAAGGGGAGGAAGATTTTTTTGCATGGGACCATGCTGCAGCCCACATGCACCACTCAGGGTGGGCGAGGCCCTGAGGGAAATCAGCCACTGCCGTACCCAACCGCACTGAGCAGTCGGCACGGGGCCGTCCGCGACAGAGAGGTGAGCGTGCCTGGGCGCTAGCCGAGACCAGACAACAGAGACCCACCTCAGTGTAGCCCCTCACAGGCACACAGGGACCAAGGGGACCCTGCTACACCTGGACGAGGGCCAGAGAGGCACGGCAGGGCGCAGTGCCACAGTCCTCCCACGAGGAACAAAAACAAAGAGGCCCTCGACACAGGAGGACGCGCGACAACGAACCCACCAAAGTTAGGCGGGTAGCAATGCCGCTGGCAAGATCCTGCCCGTGGAATGTGCCTCGGAGCCCGCAGGCCCTCGACTGCACCAAAGGACATGCGGAAAACACACAGGCCACGGCTGCAAGCGTGTCGGGGCTGGGGGCCAAGCTCCTGTCCACAGCGACACCTCCAACCCATGACCACGGGGCGATAGCCCCCGACATAAAAGAGAGGGCCCCACTGCGCGAAACGCACGCGTGCACGCACACAAACCGAGTGGAGGGCCAGGCGATGGGGCCAGGGACAACCCACCAGGCCACAGCAACGCCGCGGGGGCGACAGTCGGGATAGACGTACCCCCGTGCTCCCCTCAAGAAAACCATCACCAATGCGCACACTTCCCCCGAAGGTGGGGTGCCTGACGCACGTGCGGAAACGTGCGAACCAATCGAAGAAGGGCTAACACAAGGACGACGAGGCTGCCCCAGGTGCTGATGCGCCTGGACGACACGTCCTCGCCCCAGATGTACAGCCGAGCACAAACTAAATGGCAAAAGACAATAAAAAAAAAAACGACCGCCCGCACAAGGACGGCGAGACCCCCAGTCCCTGGTGCAACAAGCGCCAGGACGGCTGGAGATCTCGCCCCAGATGTGGGGTATAGCACGGATGCCTGCCAAAAGGGCCAGACGCATCGGGCCGTGCAAGAAGAAAGAGACGAACACACATTAAAGATGGCAAAACGTGCTTACATCGACAGAGACCCCACATTTTTTAGGGTGGAGCCCCTTCATCAACTTATTCCACGGGTTGCTGTGTGAGGCCACTTTGTCTGGCTCACACTTGTTGTCAAGGTTCCTCAATTGCCCCCCCGACGTCATGTACCCACACTTGTGACAAATACAAATGAAAGACCCGCCCGAGCAATCGAGCAGCACACACACGTGTCCGAGCGCACGGAGCCTGGCAGATGAGATTTTGAGTACAGCGTCGCACTTGCCACCAGGAGGCTGAATCGAGGGCGTTCCACGCTTGCCTCTCAGACACTCAGCACACTGCCAATTGGTACCCACCCAGCTTCACTGGTGGGCACTCTTTTTTCCCCCTGCTGACGCTCCACAAGGGGAGGGGGAACACGCTGGACATTGGGGCCCAACACCAGGCGGGGCCAGAGAGCCAGCAACTTGGCCCCTAGTCGTCCGACGGCTCTGGCGATGGCAACCTCTCGATCAAGGCCCTCGAGCTCGGCAGCCGACGGTATAGGATGCAAGAGCACCGCCTCCTTGGCCGTCTTGTCAGCCCAATCGTTGCCTTGCCGCAAATACCGATCTCGATCATCGGTGGCATCACTGACGTCTAAATGGGCCTTGACCTTTTCCACCTGCACATTAGACCAGTGGTCCTTCAAATGCTGGGCCATGCCGCTATACATGCGCTTGCCCGAGCACATCTCGTGCCACGGCAGCTGTGCAAAGTCCACGCAGCCCTGGCAATCAGAAAAAATCGTGGATGGGCCCGTCGCCCACTGCACAGCAACTGACATGGCGTGGTAGTCTGCAGCCTGCGGCGTCTGTGGGGACGGCGCCCACGCCGGACCTGTCACTCGCACAATCGCATTACCCGTATCTTTGGACACCACAGCAATCGACCACCCAGCACGGTTCAAATCACCAACTTTGTAACGGGTACAAGGGGCCGTCCACGAACATATCCCCCTCGAAACTCCTGACAATGTCGCCCTCCTCCTCCACCCAGTCCACCTTGATGCCCCCTTTCCACGAGGGGCTGCGGGAAGTTGGAGGGGTAGGGGAAGACGCCTTAGCAGGCCAAGTTGTCATCAGCCTTAGTAGCCCACTCCTGGATATCCTGACGAACTAACTGAGCACGCAAAGCGACAACCTCGGGGAACTTGCATTCCCAGAGGCGGTGTCTAAGCGTGTCAAGGCCATCACCGCAGAGAGGGCACTCGGTGGAGGGCAGCACGTAACCCAGGCTGGCCGCCCGTTGGCGGGTGTAAATGGCCTGGCAAAAAAGAGCCCTCAAACAGCCTTTCTGGAAAGGGGTGTATTTGGAGCTGTGGAGGTAGCTGAGGACGGGGCCAACGCAAGCTCTACCATTCAAGTTGAACCTGGCCCCCAGGTCCCACTCGAGGCCCCTCGAAACAGCTCTACGCAAGAGCGTGCGAATCAATTGGGGGGACAACTCGGTAAGCTTGAGCTCCTCCCCCAAATCAGTGACCAGGATCCCGAAGGCAGGCGTCGTCCAGGAAATGCGCTCCAGAGACTTCCGAAGAGCCGTGACAGGCCCCGAGACACTTCGCCACAGCGGGGATTCTCCCTCGAACCCCGCCTGCCAAGCGGCGCGGAGCTCAGGCAGAGACAAGGTGTGCCGATGCAACCGATGGTGGGCCCACCAAACCTCCTTAGACCAGCGGATAATGGGAACAACACTCGCATACCAGCACGGCTCCCCATGCGCAAGCAACAAAGCGGTCAACGATCGGCCCTTGGCCGACGGCTGCAGAACAGACCCCGCCTGCCGCCGATAAGTCAAGAGCTCGAAGTCGGACACCCCATGGTCCTCGGACCCGAACAACTCAGACGCCAGGGCCCCAGACGCAAAAACGTTACGGGCAACACGGCCCCCGACCGTGGGCCGCAAACGGGCCAGCCGAGCAACGAACCCCGACGTTTTTCTTTCTCGCTTTTAATGCTTGGCACTCCGTCTCTGGACTCGACGGGGCCGACCAGCACAATCATCAACTCCGAGGTTCGGCGCGGACGAAACAAGCGGTCCAGCCAGCCCTCCAAGCACGGCGGCCAGCTCGCGTCCCAGCGCCTTAGACGAACAAATGAGCGACCGCTTCCCTTCATCTTGACTGACCTTAGCCCCCACCCCATCCTCTAAGACCGAATACAATTGACGAGCGACAATCGGCAAGCTGGCCACGATGTATCCCTTAGTAACCCGTGGCGCTCACACCCGAATCGTCAATGTACAACTTAAAGTGCACCTGGGGGGGGATCTCAAGATTGTCCAGTCCAGGTCCTGAATGGCATAAACCCGAATGAAGGTAGTGGCAAACGTGCATCCCGCAATAATGCCCCCCTGCGCCCAATAGGGCCCATCCACGAACCCGTTAAGGACGGAAAACCGAGCCTGGAGGTACATGGCAATCGCCAACCTAGCGATGGCCATCGGGAAATGCATCTGCCTGACACGCCACAGCAGCATTTTCAGGTTAATGGTTTCATAGTGCTTGTAAATATCGAGCAGCACCGTAGCCGCTTCGTCTTTAGACAAGGTAGACGTCTCCGCACGGACCGCCTGCCTCCAGACAACGCAAAGGGGCCCGCCGCAAAATAATCACGAGCGCGGGTGAACTCCCACTGCTGGGCCAGCGGCCGCCTAACCTTCCCATACGCACGGTAAAGGGCACAGAAGTTCCCGATGGGACGGAACCCCCCACTCGCTTTAGCGATAAGGGAAAGAAGGGCGACGGAAATCTGGACTGGGATCAAGGCCGCGTGCTCCATAATGAGCCCACGCCGGCGGGCAGCGGCGGTCGCTGCCGCGCCCAGGCGGGCGCGGCGACGAAGCCGAGATCGCCGAGCCCCGGCGCGCCCAGCGCCTCCGCCGCGCCGCGGGCCGCCTGGCCGTCCAGCCACTGCACGAAGAGCACGGCCGCCTCCCGGAAGGCGCCGGGCGCCGCGAAGACGAAGGCCGCGTCCGCCCGCCGCACGGCCCCAGCCGCGTCGCCGCGCGCGTGCGCCGCGAGGGCGAGCAGCAGCTCCGCGACCATGAAGAGCTCATTGTCGCAGGGCCTCCGCCAGCCGCCGCCCCGCGAGAACGCGCCCCACGCGGCGCCGCGCGCGGCCTGCGCCGCCTCGGCGCACCGCGCCCAGTCGCCCCGCTCCAGCGCGGCGGCCGCGCCCTCGACGTCGTCGGCCGCCGCGCGCAGCGGCCGCCCGACCTCCGCGGTAGCCTCCGGCTCGCCCGCTCCGGGCGCAGCGGCGCGCAGCTCCCGCGCCGCCCGCGGCCAGTTCTCCGACAGCAGCCCCGCCACCGCGCGGCGCAGCGCGGGGTGGGGCTGCGGGGCGCAGGGCTCCGCCGAGGCGGTCGTGTCGGCGGCGCCGGTGCCGCCACCGAAGAGCTGGTCCAAGTCGGGCCCGTCGCCGCCGAAGAGCTCGTCCAAGTCGGGCTCCTGGCCCGCTGCGCCCCCAGCCCCGAGCACCGCGCTTGCGGCCCCCGGCCCGTTGGCAGCCACGCCGGCGGCCTCGGCTGCCCCCGCGCTCTCTTCGGGGCCGCGCCGGCGTCCATGCGGGCCCGGCGGCCGCGCTGGCGCGGGGCCTGCGCGTGCCGGGGGTGAGAGGACGCTTGGGCGCTCACTCGGGCCTCTGAACGACTTGAGCCAAAATGGCTACGGAGAGGAAGGGGATGAGGAGGAGGAGGAGGAGGAGGAGGAGGAGGAGGAGGAGGAGGAGGAGGAGAAGGAGGAGGGAGGAGGGAGGAGGAGATGTTTTGGGCTGTTGGAGGGGCGCCGCCGCCTCCAGCGCAGGCGTACGTGCGGCCGACGTCGGCGCGTTCGGCGGCCACGCCGCCGGCCCGGCAGCCGGCGGCCCGCCCTCGACCCGAGGGATCCCGTCGCCCTGGGAGGTCGCAGGGCGCCAGCGCCGCACTCCAGCAGCGGCCTGTGGCGCTCAGCCGTTGCGCACGCACACACACACAAACACACACACACACAACACACACAATACACACACATACACACATACACACATACACACATACACACATACACACATACACACACACGCAAACGCACACACACACACACACACACACACGCACAAGCGCAAAGACACACACACACGCGCACACACACACACTCAACACACACAAACACACACACATATACACACATACACATACACACATCCACACACGCAAACGCACACACACACGCACACGCGCACAGACACACACACACGCACACACACGCACACACAACACACAAACACACACACATATACACATACACACATACACACACACGCACACGCACACACACGCACACGCACAGACACAAACACACTCACACACAAACACAATCACAATCACAGACACACAGACACACAGACACACAAACACACACACCACACACACGCACTCACACGTATACCCACGCACACCCACTCACACATACGCACACAAACACACACACAAGCACATGCAAACACACAAACATACAAACACACACACACACAAACACACAAACCCAAACACGCGCGCACGATCTCTTGTGGAGTCCCGTCCCCTACCCCTGCTCGCTGATTCTATGAAAACGTGGGGCTCAATCCTTCAAGTGCTGCGCGTCCGCAGGCGGCTCCTCCGGCATTTCCGCCGCGGCCTCGAGAACACTTCGGCAGAAACAATACATGGGCGGGGGAGAGCAAGTACTTCAGCATGCCAGCGTACAATATTTGAGCTTCTGCCGCTCATGCTGCTCTGACTGATCCTTCTATCGCTCCCTCGTTCTGTCCTAACCATCTCTCGCCCCGATCACCCTGTTCGTCCAAATGCATCCGTGTTTTGTCACTTTGATCCTCCTCCCGTTCGCTCCCTTTACTCTCGTCACTGGCCCCGCGACCTGTCAGTCACTCAATCCCTCTTTCATGCCCTTCGCACTGCATCCTACCACCACTCACGAGACCTGGACATCCACTCGTTCCCTTTTACGTGTTGCCCGAGGACTCGGACGGGAGGTGCGGTCATGAACTACCGCTCGCGAAGGCACAACTGCTCGCACTCCAGGCCGAGGGATTGCAACCAAACGTGTATATATATGTATATACATATGTATATGTATATATATACATGTATACACAAGTATTTGTATGCAGATAATATACTTCCACGTTTGACAAAGAGACACACGTGCATACATTCTCGAAGCAATGCTTGCACTTAGGGCTTCGTGCTTGCGTTCTGAGGTCACCGAGCTCTGATGTACAGTCGGGCCGCTGAAAGAAGGACCGCCAAATCAGGAACGAAGCCCCTCCTTGGCCCTGTGAGCGCCTCCGTGCCCCAGGAGGGCAAGAGGCACAGCACGGAACCTGAGGAACATCGAGCCCCTTCCGAACCCAAATTGTTCCTTATGTCTAAAGGGGCCCAGGGACACACAAATAAATACACACAAATAAACGGATTCCCCATGTTTTCCCATACTTTCTGGGTTTTTGTCTTCCCCCCCACTTCCCATATTTGTTTTACATGTCCTGGGGGGTCGACGATGAATTGTGTCTGTGTGTTTTCTTCCCTCCTGCATGTCAGCGTCTTGACTGTAAGTCCGACCGCCTCGTTGCCGCCCGTCGCCCCCGCCGCCGCCGCCCCAGGTGGGCCCTGGCGTCGGCCTGGCTGGCTCGTGGCCGCCCGTCTCCGCCGCCGCGCACCTGCGGCCGCAGCGCGCTGCCATAAGGAACAGCTTGGACTCGGAAGGGGCTCGATGTTCCTCAGGTTCCTCCAGTGCTGCTCCTCCTGCCCTCCTAGGGCACGGAGGCGCTTACAGGGCCAAGGAGGGGCTTCGTTCCTTATTTGGCGTTCCTTCTTTCAGCAGCCCGACTGCACCTAGGCTGCACCACGTGGGCGATTTCGGCAGCTGTGAATCCAAAAACGTGTTTTCACCTCTCGGGGGCGCATCCTTTGCTTCCGCCGCCGTCCGCCGCCCTTCCGACGGATTCCGCCGGCGGAGGCGGCCTCATTTCACTTCCGCGACCTCCCGCCGCCCTTCCGCCGCCTTCCGCCGAGGAAGAGATGGCAACCCTCCTATCCTTTTAGGCACGGCCCTTCCTGGAACGCCTCACACGGATTGCACCACATTGAGTGCACCACCTAGACGGTGCAACCTAGATTGCACCGCAAAGAATGTACGAACGCCACCGTTTGAGGCACACGCCAACTGACAACTAGATGCGTACGACTGCCTGTGTCCGTGAGTCGCGATCGACGCTCGTGCGATTCCAGCTTGGGCCGACGCTGCCCGTCTTCTAAAGGCCCATGGGCGCTCCGTCGCCGCGGAGGAGGGACACGCAACATGCGTACGCATGGCCGCCCGGACGTCGGGGGCCGCCGTCAGAGCAGAAGAGCACTTGCCACACCTGCGACCCTGGAAGCGGACAGTCGAGCCAGCCGTACTCCGAAGGCACTGCTCTGCCCGAGACTGCCGCCGGGAAGGGGGGAGGCAGGCCCTCCCAGGCGCTCCCGATGGCTCCCTGCACGGGGAGGCTCGATGAGGGCCTCCGCGGGGAGAAGGGAGGAGGAGGAGGAGGAGGAGGAGGAGGAGGAGGAGGAGGAGGAGGAGGAGGAGGAGGAGGAGGAGGGAGGAGGGAGGAGAGGAGGAGGAGGAGGAGGAGGAGAAGGGGAGGAGGAGGAGGAGGAGGGAGGGAGGAGGAGGAGGAGGAGGAGAAAGGAGGGGGAAGGGATTCGGAGGCATAGGGGAAGAGGAGAGAGGGCGGCAGCGAGAGGAAGGGCGGGCCCATCGATGGAGCCCACCCCCCTGGTCGACCCCCCCGAAGGATCCTTCGGGGGGGAGGCGACCGGGCGACCCGCCGACGCTCGGTGGCCCGAGGCGAGGCCCACGGCCAGGCGCCCCCCTGGCCTGGCGTTAAGTCGGGCGTGTCCCCCTGCAGGGGGATTTGCGACGAGAAATAAAACATACCCCCCCAAAAAAATGCCCAGAGAGATGCCCCAAAATACTCAAAACATGGTCCCCAGACTATCTTATGGACTATTTTTGGATATTCCTCCTGTAGAGGGACAGGCCCGACTTAAGCCTGGCGTCTCGCGGCGGCCGCGGCGACACGCGGTGCCCTGCGAACAGATGTACGGGGCGTGGGTGGCTGCTCGGCTCTGCGGGGCGGGAGGCCGGGGGTGGCTTAAAGTCGGACGTGTCCCCCGACAGAGGGATTTTGGGCGACAAAGAAAACATACCCAAAAAATGCCTCCCAAAATTGAAAAAAAATAGTCCCCAGATTACTTTTTGACTATTTTGGGCTATTCCTCCTGCAGAGGGACAGGCCCGACTCAAGGGTAGCTCGGGACGTGGACGATTCGGGCTCGGGGCGCGATGACGGAGGAAGAAGAGGAACGCCAGAAACATCAGCTTTTGGCGCTCCGCGCGGATTTCTTTGATCCGCGCTGGGCCCCCCTTCCTGGCGCGCCGCGCCAGGGGCGGCGCCGGAGGCGCCGCCGGGGGGAGGGGCCAGGGCGGATCCAAGAAATCCGCGCGGAGCGCCCAAAGTTAATGTTTATGGCGTTTTTCTTCTGCGAGGTTGTGGGGAGGCAAACTACCGAGGCCGCTGCTTGATGGACCTCTCCCAGGTCGCATGCCGACCAGAACTTCGACGAGAGTCCAGCCGTGGCGACGAGGGCTCTCCAGGACGAGCAGCGGCACCACGATCTTTTCCTCCCCTGAGACCAGCGCGTCGCGCCGAAGCGTGGCCGGCCAGAACTCGAGGAACAAAACACAACATGAACATCAACCTGCGGAGGGCCGCAGGGGGTTCTCGGAGCGGCGCTGGCGCCCCTTGGCGGCGCCTCCAGCGCCGCCCGAGACTTCCGCCGACGTCCGCCGAGCCTCCGACGCCCTGCGCCGACGGGGCGATGCCAACTCCTTCGGTCCTCGAAGGCGAGGCCCTTTCTGGAACGCCGCATCGGATCCCCGAAGAGCTGGCGGAGCGACACGCTGCGCGACAGCATTCCGACCGTAACCTTTGGGAGGTGGAGCGCCGGGCCGCCCCCCGCAGCTGGCCTCCTTCGGCTTCCCGGCAGCGGCTTCCACCTCCGCCCCCAGTCGTCACCGAGGGGCGTCCTACCTCTCCTCCTCGTCCTCCTCAACCACCCTCCCTTCCTCACCTCCTCCTCCTCCTCCTCCTCGACCGTCCTCCTCGACCATCCTCCTCGACCACCCTCCCTTCCTCATTGACCAGCTCGTGCCCTTCATTCTCTCTTCCTTCCTCCTCCTCCTCCTCCCTCCTCCTCCTCTCCTCCTCCTCCTCTCCTCCTCCTCCTCCCTCCTCCCCTCCTCCTCTCCCTCCTCCTCCCTACTCCTCCTCCTCCTCCTCCTCCCTCCTCCTCCCTCCTCCTCTCCTCCTCCTCCTCCTCCTCCTCCTCCTCCTCCTCCTCCTCCCTCCTCCTGACTCCTGACTCCTGACTCCTTCCTCCTCCTCCTCCTCCTCCTCCTCCTCCCTCCTTCCTCCTCCTCCTCCTCCTCCTCCTCCTCCTCCTCCTCCTCCTCCTCCTCCTCCCCTCCTCCTGCCTCCTCCTCCTCCTCCTCCTCCTCCTCCTCCTCCTCCTCCTCCTCCTCCTCCTTTCCTTCTTTCCCCTTCCCTCTGCCCCTCGCTCCCTGCCTCCTTTTCGTGCAATCGCACTTGGGCACATGAGGCTAAAGGTCTTGAGGCTTAGCAGGGGGCCAGGCGGAATGGGTGGCGGGGCGAAAGGGAAGAAAGGCAACCCATCCGAACGCAGGGGGGGTGCGGTAAGGAGCGGACTCTTCTGCAACGACGGCTGGCCAACAAACATTAAAGGCACCATCCCCAAACAAGCACTGCATCAAAGTCCGATTGCCCCTTACACGCAGAAAACATCCATACACCACCACCGTGCCAGGCCAGGGCCATCCGGGGCCCTAGGATGGTGTATACGCCCTACTGGCCGAGGCCAGGAGGGTCTATACACCATCCTAGGGCCCAGGATGGCCCGGCACCCTGGCCTGGCACGGTGGTGGTGTACAGCTGCGTCGGACCTTCGCCTTCAAAGGGGTCTCACCGACTGGATCACATCGGCGAGCCAGCCCATGTCTTGTCGTTCCCGATGCGCCGGGGGGGGAAGAGCGCGTCAGTAAGGGGATGCCGCGCAGAAGAAAGGGGGCATAGGGGAGAAATTAAAGGGGCCCTGGGACACACTAATAAATACAAGCAAATCCCAGGATTCCCTTTATTTTTCTATATTTTCTGGGTTTTCGTCTTCCCCCATAGTTTCCCATATTTTCCTTGGAATCGACGATGCTTTGTGTCTGTGTGTTTCCCCTCCTGAGGAATGGAAGACGATTGCGGGGGGCGAACGAACGCCGAAAGGGTAGGAGAAAGAGGTGGGTGGCGCGGTGAGGCGACGGCATTTCACCAAGCGTCCGGCCTGGCGAGCTGAAAACAACAACGGATGGGCTGGCGCGCCGATGTGACTCACCTGCCGCTACCTCCCATCGGAGCTCCTGGCTCCAACGAGTGTTGCGCAAACTCGCGCAACAAACGACACACCCACCCGCCCCCGCCAGCCCTCGAAGAACATTCGATATCCGATTTCGTTCATTACAAAATCCGTCCCTTGCCTCAAGGCCAGTTGTTCATCCCTGCCAGCACGGTTTTGACGGTACCAGGGCCCAACGACGCCCCCAGAAGCCGGAGACAAGACAGCAGCCTCTCGCCGTGAACCTTTCACAATGCGAGCACGGCTGGGCTGGCCGCCGCATTCGTGCCAGCGCGGGCTGCGGCAACTTGCTGACTCGGCCAGAGGTTTGTTGGTGGCGGTGGCGGCGCTGGATTCTCGAATGCGGCGGGCCGCGGGTGGTAACACCCTTCGATGCCAGGATGCGCAACACACAACACGTAGCGTATTGATACGGAGCTCTGCTCGTAGACTGAAAACGTGGGCCTGACGCGGCACGTTCGCCAACCTGTGGACCCACACGTGGAGCCAGCACGCCACGTACTGACACGCACTCTTTAAGCACGGTGCGTACTGCGCTTCAAGACGGGCGTGCCAGGGCAGCTACGGTAACAGCCATCGCTACCCCCCATGTATCGCCCCCCGCATTACGCGCCCCCCGAAAGTTAGTCTCTCAACAGCCCCCGGGGGCCGGTGGAGGGCGCTGTGAGGCCAAACACGATGAAACAACCCAATTCCCGTTGCCCTCAAGACCAGTCTCCTTCATGGCGACAGCGGCTGCCCCTCGCAAATCGGCGACATCTTGGTCATAATAATCATGTTCCCGCCCACCCAGTCGTCTTCAGATCTAATACTTTCAATCCGCGGTCCCATTCCGGGGCACAATTTTGTGTCCCAAATCCGCTTCTGTAGCCCCAGGGCCCGATGATGAGCCCCGCAGGGTGAAACCAATCCACAACGCCCGGACTAAAAAGGCAACGTCGTCGAAGACCTGGGCTCGATCCGCTTGATGACTCCAAACGAGCCCCTACAAGAAGAACATGTGAGGGTGCGGCTGGGTACGTTCCCTACACCTCTGCTCAGAATTAAGAAAACTCGAGGCTAAGGAAATGGACGTCACTCGAACCGTCTTCTTACCCAGTAATCAGGTCCACATCTACGAACATTCCACGAAGAAACGTGGAGCTCCAAGAGAACGCCCAGGGTCCAGCGCAGATTCTTAATTTTCTTGAGCGATAACGCGATCACTGGAGCTCACGAAAGTTTGCACTTTTCCCTAAGAATGTCTGATCGGTGATACGAACGCCGCCTGAGCGTGGAACAGACACGAGACCTGCGCGAGATGGAATAGCCACCTCACGCGGTGGCCCTTCGCGGGCACGCCACACTCATAACGAGGGCGCTCTCACGCGCGACCTCACGCGGGCGCCTCACGCGCAAGTGTCGGCGCCATCGACCCCCGCTTGCTTCCGTCGCTCACCTTTGGGGTGGCCCCTCGGAGAAAAAAGTCGTCCGTGGACCCCCTTCTGGGGCCCCTCCTCCGCGGGCACGCCACACTTGAAACGAGGGCGCTGACGCGGTGACCTTGCGCGGGCAGCTCGCGCGCAGATGTCGGCGCCATCGACCCCGCTTGCTTCCGTCGCTCGCCGTGGGGGGGCCCCTCGGAGAAACATCGTCCGTGGACCCCTGGCCATCGCTCGGAAGTCCATTCCCTGTGTTGTTGTTTGGTTTCGTGCGTGGTTGTTTCGCCAAATGATCAAGGATGCTCCTCGGTGGTCCTCGCCGAAGGAAAAATGCACACGTCCGAGCGATGCCCAAGACCCCTTCGGGGGCCCACCCTGGCAGTTTACTCACGCCCGACGGCCCCAGCCGGCGTCGAGGCACAGCCCTTGGCGCGGCGATTCGATCCTCCTCCTCCTCCTCCTCCTGCCACTCCTCCTCCTCCTCCTCCTCCTCCTCCTGCTTCCTTCTCCTCCTCCTCCTCCTCCTCCTCCTCCTGCCACTCCTGACGCTGACGCTGTGGGCACGAAGGCCGGCGTCGGCGTTGCCCCCCCCCCCCCCCCTCTCCCTTCCTCACCCCCGGGAGCGGTCACTCCCGGGGGAGGTTCATCGGGGATCGGCTACAGAATTGATTTGCTCCAGAACTGATATCTGTCGTGAAGACGTTTACGAAGAACACGTGATGTGCGGGTAAATCGTGAAGCTCTGGTCGATCTACGAAACAGTCTACGACTGTGTCGCAGATCCTACGAGCGAATCATGTTTTGGGGGGCCAAGCAATGCTGCAGTCGAGCCCCATACTCGATCTGGCAAGCGACTGAGAGGGCCACGCCGGGCGGAGGACCCCCCAGGGGGCCGGGGCAGCCGCCCCCAAGTGGCCCCATCCTCCTCTCTGCTCCTACTCCCTGCTCTTCCTCCTACTCCTCCTCCTGCTCCTCCTCCTCGTCCTTCTCCTCCTCCTCCTCCGCCTCCCTGCACCTCCTCCGTGCTCTTCCTCTCTGCTCCTCCTCCTCCTCCTCCATTTCCTCCTCCATTTCCTCCTCCTCCTCCTCCTCCTCCTCCTCTTCCTCCTCCTCGACTCTCCTCCTCTCTACTCCTCCACCTCCTTGCTCCTCCTCCCTGCTCCTCCTACTGCTCCTGCTCCTGCACATCCTGCTCCTCCTGATTCCTCCTCCTGACTCCTCCTCCTGCTCCTCCTCCTGCTCCTCCTCCTCCACCTCTTCCTCCTCCGGCTCCCCATTTTCCTCCTCCTCCTCCGCCTCCTCCTCCTCCTTCTCCTCCTCCTTCTTCTTCTTCTCCTCCTCCTCCTCCTCCTCCTCCTCCACGCTCCCTTCCTCCTCCTCCTGCTCTCCTCCTGCTCCTCTCCTCCTCCTCCTCCTCCTCCTCTTCCTCCCTACTCCTCCTCCTCCTCCTCCTCCTCCTCTCTCTCCTCCTCCTCTACTCCTCATCTCCTTGCTCCTCCTCCCTGCTCCTCCTCATGCTGCTCCTCCTCCTGCTCCTGCTGCTGCTCCTCCTCCTCCTCCTCCTCGTGCTCCTTCTCCTCCTCCTCCTCCTCCTGCTCCTACCCCTCCTCCTCCTCCTCCTCTCCTCCTCTTCCTCCTCGTCCTCGTCCTCTCCTCCTCCTCCTCCTCCTCCTCCCTGCCCCTCCCCCGCCTCCCCATGTTCTTCATCCTCCTCCTCCTTTCCCCTCCTCCTCCTCCTCCTCCTCCTCCTCCTCCTCCCACTTTTCCTCCACATTTGCCCCCCGTCCACCCTTCTACGCAAAAGCGAGACATCGGCGATGCATCGGCGACGCCAGCGATGCATCGGCGCCGTCGGCGTGGCGAAAACCGGGCTCCACACTGAGCCGTCTCGCCGATGCAACGACGATGCGGAACGATCCTCGGAACCCATCTACTCCGACCCCATCGGGGAGGCCTGGATCCTCCTCCGCTCCTCCCCCTCCTCCTCCTCCTCCGCCTTGGGATGGCACCCCCTCTACGCGCCCACGATTCCTTTGGATTTCCGGAATGAGTACTGAAATGATCCCAGTGTGACCCTACCTAGGAGTTGGAGCCCCTAGGAAAGCAGCATTAGTAGTAACAGTGAAACTAAGCTAAAGCTAAGCTAAAGCTAAGCTAAAGCTAAACTAAAGCTAAGCTAAAGCTAAGCTCAAGCTAAGCTCAAGCTAAGCTACATATAAGCTCAAGCTAAGCTAAAGCTAAGCTAAAGCTAAACAAAAACTAAGCTAACTATAAGCTAAATATAAGCTAACGCTAAGCTACATCTAAGCTAAATACTATGCTAAGCTATGCTATGCAATACTGTGCTATGTTATGATATGCTGTGCTATGCTATGCCATGCCATGCTACGCTAAGCTACATTAGGCTAAGCTAAGCTTAGCTGAGCTAAGCTAAGGTAAGCCAAGCTAAGTTGAGCTAAGCTAAGCCGAGCTAAGCTAAGCCAAGCTAAGCTAAGACGAGATAAGCTAAGCCAAGCTAAGGGGGCGCTATGCTAAGCTATGATATGCAAGACTGTGCTATGTTATGCTATGCTGTGCTATGCTATGCCATGCTATGCTATACTACGCTAAGCAAAGCTACATTAGGCTAAGCTAAGCTAGGCTAAGCTAAGCTAAGCTAAGGTAAGCCAAGCTAAGCTAAGCTAAGCCAAGCTAAGCTAAGCCAAGCTAAGACGAGATACACTAAGCCAAGCTAAGGGGGCGCGACTGGGGGAACCGCGGGGCGGGGACTGGGGGAACCGCCCGAGGCGCTTTCCACTGCCCGGCCCCTTTAAGCTAGAGAGTAAGAACCCTTCTAGGCAGAGCCTAGGTAGGGAATAATGGGTACGACGCCCGATGTTGCCCAACATCGACAGCGGCCGCTGTTGGACAGGCGGGGCGGCCTTCTGCCTCAAGCGGGCGGTGCCCGCAAAGGCACGGACAACGAGCCCTGCTCAACACGGGCAAGAACTGCTGCCAGTCTTCGCACACATTCTTTCCGTGCCCGCTTCGCTCGTGCCGAGGTACAGGCAGCGCCCCGCCCCTCTTCAACGCCGCTGCCGCCCCTGGGGCTCGTGCGAGTCCCAGGGATTGCCATGTGTGTTCTCGAGCTTCATTGGCATGCCGTACCGAAGAGAGCGCCATGGACAACCACCACCCCAGCGGGGTGTAGCCCGCAGAAGAAAGCGTATACGTTGTCCAGCTTGCCCCCGAAAGAGTGGAGCTGGATAGCCAGAGTCCGTAACAAAACACACTTGCGCATGTGGGACCCCATGGCCATACATGGAACTTTCGAGCTCAAGGGCGTCCTCGGCCAACCGGCCCAGGTTTCCAACCGTGCCAAGTGCGCCATCGAAGAAGAAGACGAAGAAGAAAAAGAAGACCAACTTGAACGCCGAGGGTAAAGATCTCTCCAAGACATCGTAAACCATGGGGCAAAAAAACGGGGCTTACTCGGAAACGGACTCGGACACGGGTACCAAGAATCACCAGGAGAAGTTGCCCAGGAAGGAGCCAGATGCGAGCCAACCAAGGGCGCAGAGCATGCCCAGGAGCACTGACGAGAAAAAAGAAGCCCTCACGGTCCTGCGAATCCGAAGACTAAAGTCGCAGCTGAACGCCGGTGAGGAAGAAACCTCAGGACCCAACAGCGCAAGGATGACGAGACGCGCGCGTTGGCGCTAAGTAAGGAGTTGCCCGACTCACAGGAGTTACTTGGCAGTTTGCGAAGCGAAGTCTGTGAGCTTAGGGAGAGCGGCCCCTCCAAGCTTAGCACTGCTGACCTGAAGGGTCCGACAAAGAAGAACAAGAAGTCGAGTAGCAAGCCAGACGAGGACAGGGTTCCAAAGACTAAACACAGGACGCGTCAGATAATACTCACGACTTGGCCCAAACCATGCTTGATCCCAAATCAACATTGACGGATTCAGAAGCAGGGCGGACATGCAGAAGCGTGGGGAGGACCCCATGCAGAAGTCATCAGGCACTGAACGAGTTTGCAATTTGTTGTCCATGGTCAGATAGGCATCATCGGCTACGGCATGTTGCATAGTAGCCGCCAATATCTGCACCTGTCCTTCTTCGGCAAGCCAACCGAAGCCATGGGACAAGCCAGACATAATATCACTCAGATGCGTAACGGAATCCAGCAAAACTTGGTGCAATTTCGTCCTCCCCTTCGACAACTCCCTCTGAACTCCGATTGCGCTTCGTGCACAGCGCCAGTCTTGCGCTAGAAGTGTGGGGTTAGGGTGGTTGGGGCACGGAGAGTGGGGAAGAGGTGCTGGGGTGAGGCGCTGTGTTCATCCTGCTCGACTGTCAGTTCCCGCATTGCCCGTTTCAGCTGGTGCATGCCGCACCCTACTCACAGCTCAGAGGATGTGTACGTGTTTATAAGATTCCTCCTCGTTGGCACTATGTTGATGCAGCAGCCGTAGGTAGGGCAGGGAGGGAAGGGGTGGGTTTGGGTTGGGTAGTGTTGCGGGAGGTGGGGGATTCCAATGACAGCTGTTGTGAATGTCAGCCTCTCGTGCACGGGCAGGAGAAAGCAAGGCTGTCAGCTAACGCACTAAGAGGCGTAAATCCTGCACCTCCCGATGTCCATGTTTCACTCCGTGTTCAGAGCAGTGGTTGGCATTCAATGCCAGTTTGCAAGCCATTATGCATCTCCTAGCTTAGGTGTCCTGTCACCGGCTTGCTCCTGCAAGAAAACCCAAACCTGTAGCTTGGCGTCTAAGAAACTTCTCTGCTTTCGAGAGAGAGGGCAGATGGTACGGGTGTGATCGTGGGAGGTGGGACGCGGGCTGCAGTTCAGCAGCGCAGTTTTTTTTGCCAAGACTTGGCAGACCCTGAGAATTAGGGACTTCCCCTCCTTGACTACCTACCAGACCACCCCAACCCAACCCGAAGACCCGAATTTCGGGTTGGGGGGGGGGGGGGGGTATGGGCTCCATATGTGTTTGTTCGATGTTCCCGGCCCCCCCCCCCACTGGAAATGGAGGGCAAATTGAGGCCTTCGGGTTGGGTTGGGGTGATTTGGTGGGTGGTGAGCTCCTCGCTCCTTCCCCCCCTCCTCCCCCCCATCTCCCTGGAGCAGGGCTCGGTAGAGCCTTTCTTCTTTCTCTGCAGCGCCTCTGGCGGAGCCAGGGGGACAGCTGCTGGCTGACTCGGCCCCCGCGCTGTCGCACCCCTCGAAGCGACTGTACATGTCCTCCTCCTCCTCATCCTCCTCCTCCACCTCCTCCTCCTCCTCCTCCACCTCCTCCTCCTCCTCCTCCTCCTCCTCCTCCTCCTCCTCCCCCTCCTGTTCCTCCTGCCCCTCCCTCTCCCCCTCCCCCTCCTCCTCCGCCTTGGGATGCACGCCCGACGTCATGATTTTTGCACAACGCCGACCTCCCCAGAGATCTCGACCCATTCCCGGGGGCCCGTCTTTCATCCTGAATACAGTAGGAGCTCGACCACAAAAAACCTTCCACAAGAAACCCAACCCTGAGACCTCCGCTGATGTTGTGTAGGGGCCTCACGTTTTCAATCGTAGAAGCATCGGAACCCAAGAAGCCCACGGCACCTTGGAGGCAAGCAGGGTGTTTCTTAGCATGGGCGTCACTCTAATTCTTTGATGGTCCCGAGGCTCGGTGAGGGCTCCAAGAGGCCGAAACTGGCGACAACACCCTCAAATCGTGACTTGGTCACGATTCGAAGGGAGCTTCCTGGGCTCCGCGCGCACCCGATGCAAGCGGCGCTCGCCACAACCTGAGCAGGAACCGACCGTCCCGGCATTCCCAGAGACCTACCACGTCATGCTGTCAGAACATAAAGAAATAATGTTCTGATGCTACAAGGCAAAATCTTTGTCTAGACATGACGACCCTAGGTTAGCATAAGGATGTTCGAATAACCAAAACAATGCTCTTATAGCATAGCCCGACTTGTGAAAACAAGACAGCACAGCCAAAAACGTGCTGAGAACAGAAGAAGAAGATGTAAACTTTTGGCGCTCCGCGCGGATTTCTTGGATCCGCGCTGGAGCCCCCTCCCCGGCGCGCGATGCGCGCCAGGGGCGGCGCCGGGGGGGGGCCCAGCGCAGATCCAAGAAATCCGCGCGGAGCGCCCAAAAGTTTGTCTTTATGCCGCTTGCTCTTCTTCGAAACATGTCGTGCAACCGCGAGAGAGGTTCTTAGACCATTCCGTGGTGGACCCCTATTGCCAGCCTCGAACGTATCCTTATCCCTAAGATTGAGACGCCAAAAGGCGATGACAATCTTAGGGATCCGCCCTCCAAAAATAAGGGAATCCCTAAGATTGGCATCGTCATGAGGTGCCCAGCATAATTAGGGATAGGGATACGTTCCAGGCTGGTAACTCTAGGTAAGCCAGGGCGACTCGCCACTGCTCGCCCCCGCCCCTGCGCATGCGGCGGGCTGCCTGCCGCGCCGCCCCGGCTAGGGGGCGCGCCGAGGCAGGGCACGGCCGCCCCGCTTCTCGCCCCTCGGTCCGATCCTCGACCCTCGACCCTCCTCGATCCTCGACCCCCCTGACCCTCCTCGACCCTCGACCCTCCTCGATCCTCGACCCTCCTCGATCCTCGACCCTAGCCTCGAGCCCTCCCCTAGCCTCGAGCCCTCCCCTAGCCTCGAGCCCTCCCCGAGCCTCGATCCCTCCCCGATCCTCGACCCACGGCCCTGGATCCTCCCGCCCCGCCGGCGCGGCGGGCGCCGAGCCCGCGGGCTCCGGGGCCGGCGCAGCGGCGGGGGCCGGCGCAGCGGCGGGGGCCGGCGCAGCGGCGGGGGCGCCAGGCGCCTCGGGGGGGCCGTGGGGGCTCCCTGCGCCAGCGCGCGGGGCCGACTCTTTCCGCCACAATGTCCATACAGGGCAGCTTCTAATGCATATGATTTTTAAAAATGTAGGATTTTTAATACACGGTTAATGTATGCGTAACATTACGCATGAACTCATCGTTGTGTTTAATACTAAATCCCTGCATTTGTTCATACATGATCCGCACGCGGAGCATGTGTTAAAAACGGCACTGTAGGTAGGACGGGGGGGAAGGGAGGATAAGGGAGGATGGGGAGCTCCTCCTGCTGCTCCTGCTCCTCCTCCTGCTCCTGCTGCTGCTCCTCCTCCTCCTCCTCCGCTCGTCCCGCTCCTGCCTGTGGTAGCGGTGGTGGAACATCGGCCCATCGAAAAGGGGCCCAGGGAGGCACACCTGACGGGACGCAGAGAGGAAACGGTGCGTCCTCCTCGGTGGCGTGCGCTCGACCAGAACATGCAGTAACACCATACCCATCAATCGGAAGAAGAAGGTAGAAGCACGAAGTACGAAGGCGTTGAACATAGATTGGCTGTCCGCCAGCCCCCTAAGGAGGACCGAAAAGGTGAAAGGTGAAGCCACTCGATGATTGAAGTAGGAGGGCCCTCTAAGTATATTGGAATCTGGAAATCCCCAAATACTTACCTTCAGCGACAGATGGGTACTGTAGTGCGTATCGCTTCCCCAGCGGTGTGGCCAGGAAGCGCCCGCCACGGAGCTTACACTACGTGAAAGATATCTCGGCGCGCGCGTCGCCCCCGGAGGAGCGATGCACACGTGGTGTCAGTGTTGGGGTGGCGCTGAAATTAAATACACACAGTCAGATGTTTGATCGTGGGTCCTGGGTTCTCCTCTTCCCGTCCATGTCTCATGCCTCCCCAAACAGTGTTTGCACTTATGGGGTTCTGACTTCTATGCTGAGGAACTGGGCCTGGCAATTGTTGTGGCGGCCCCGTGCTTACCGTCGCCGCCCCTTCGCGGCCTCGTCGCCGCCCGTCGTCTGGGCCTGGCTGTTTGTCTGGCGGCCCCAGGCTCGCCGTCGCCGCCCCGTCGCGGCCTCGTCCCCGCGCCAAGGACTGCGCCACATTGAATGCACCACATAAATTGCACGACAGATATTGCACAACATAGATTGCTCCACACATATTGCTCCACATATATTGCGCACAGCAAAAGGTGTTCAACATAGATTGCACCAACTATCGCACCAAATAGATTTCACCACATACATTGCACACCTGAGACCGCACTTCATGTATTGCACAACGGCATTTGCACCACATACCTTTCACCACATACATTGCTATACGTATATGGCACCCCATAGAGACATTGTACCACACTTATTGCCCATTAGCGATTGCACCACATAGATTGCACAGCATTCATTGCTAGAAACACACTGCTTGAAGTCCACGCTGGCTATCAGTTCGTGGAGAGCAACGCCAGGGTGCGTTTGTGCCCATTTGTACTTCCCTACTCGCGAGCGACAACACCGAATCGGCAAACTCGGGTCGACCCAGAATCTGCGTCGCATCGGGCTGCACCGACACGGAGTCGGGATCGAACCGAGCCGGCCGCGCCAGAATGCACAACAGCGCTCTGCAAACACCGGGTCGCACCGGCTCCTCGGTGTGATATGGATGGCGCGCGGCGCGGCAATCTTTGTCGTATGAGAGCGCTGCTCGATCAAACTGCGTAGCTCGAAGGCCAAGGGCCCTAACATGTGTTGTAATCAATACGGCAGCGGGAAGAAGGATAGGAGCACGCCGCGGGAGAGCGGAAAACGGGGGAGAAGAGCAGCGAGCCTCCTGGAATCACCCTCGGAGCAGCGGAGCCGAATCGCATCGGGCTGGCCCGTGGCCGGCGCCCAGCGCCTCGGGGGGCGGTGGCGGATGGGGACGCTCCTGAGCGAGGTGGGCTGAGCATTCGTCCCCCATTGGCGAATCAATCCTGATTGGGAGTCCCGAAACGGTGCGGTGACAGACCGTGCGGCGACCTCGAAATCCCCCAAGGCCTCACCGCACGGGCCGTCACCGCACGGCCTCGGGACCTCGGAGGCCCCCGTCGCCCGAGACGCCCTCGGAAAGAACGGCCCGAGCCCCAAGACCGTGCGGCGACCCCGAATCCCCACCGACTCATCGCACGGCGTGGTCGCCGCCCCGCTGGGGAGCCCCCGAAGCCTGAGGAGCCCGGCGCTGCCCTTCCTCTTCTCACGCCGGGACTTTGAGCCCAGGGCGACCCTCCTCCTCCTCCTCCTCCTCCTCCTCCTCCTCCTCCTCCTCCAACTCGCACGGGGTCCGGGTCTCCGAACGAACGAACGAACGAACGAACTGCCATACGCCGGAGCGCGTGGGCAAAAGACAATGCCAGCCTGATCTCGCCGCTCTGCGTCTGCGCCTGATCTTGCCGCTTCGCCTGTCCGGGTCTCTGGCTGCATGCTGCTACGTGGGCCCTCGCAAGCCCCCGTGCGACGTCAGATCTGCGGGAACGGAACGGTGGGGGGTCGACGCGTCCTCCCCCGACGGCCGCCGCTCGGACGTCCGTGCCCTGTGCACCTGTCGGTTCCGCGCGTGGCTCTTCCTGCTCCTCCTCCTCCTCCTCCTCCTCCTCCTCCTCCTCCTATCGGCGGTGCGGCGGGATCCTCTGACCCCAGCCACCCAGACCCCCGACGTCGTGATTTGTTTGACAACGTCGACCCCAAGAGGTCTGGACCCGTGCCCCGGGGCCGGTTTCTCGCTCCGAGTCGTTGTTTGACGGCCCCGAGGCCCGGCGAGGGCCCCCGGAGGCCGAAAATGGCGAAAAACTCACCGTCGCGGTCTTTGTTCTCAGCGCGAGGGGGCGTGGGGACTCCGACTCCACTCTTGGGAGGCCTCGACACGAGCAGCCCCTGCCTTGCCCTCCCGGGGGCGCGCGCCGCTGCCGGCGCTGGCCGCTGGCCGCTGGGCGCGGCGGGCTGGGCGGGCGCCGCGGCCAGGGGCGTGGGCATGGAGTACTTGTCCAGGAACCTGCGCCGCGGGACGCCCCTTTTTGTTCCCTCCATTGGGGATCTCATCCGTTACCAGCCTGGAACAGATCCCTATCCCTGTGCTGGGCACCTCCTCATCACGATGCCAATCTTAGGGATTCCCTTATGTTTTGAGGGCGAATCCCTAAGATTGTCATCGCCTTTTGGCGTGTCAACCTTAGGGATAGGGATACGTTCGAGGCTGGGTAAACCCGAGGCCTCCTGCATGGGGCGCGAGGGGATGGGGTCGGGGGATCGCGCCGCATCGGCGACGCACCGGCGCCGCCAGCGTGGACAACGTCGGGCCCCGCATCGAGCCGCGTCGCCGATGCATCGGGGATGCGGCGCAATCCTCCGTGGACGCCGCCACCGGCGTGCTGTCCCGCCCGGGGCCAGGTGAGCGTCGTGAGCTAATGTTGTGGACCCCACCCTCTCCCAGAGAGAGAGAGAGAGAGAAAGTTCAGAACAAACAGAAACAATGAAACATACACACATAAGCAACCCATACTGGGCATACTTATATACATGTGTGCAACAAAAGCGTTACTGGGGAAGAGAGAAAGATAGAGATAGAGATAAAGAGAGAGAGAGAGACGACACAAAGAACAACGACATAAAGAGATATAGAGAAAGAGAGAGAGAGCAAACCGGACAAAGATACGTACAGGAAAAAGAAGGGGGGAGGCGCAGTGATGCTCGGAGGTAGGCGCAGAAAGACCCAGCGCAGGAGAGAGGGGGAACGAACGAGCGGAGGGGCGACCGACTCGACTCCGATGGCCTCGGCCGCCTCTCGGCGAGCGTGGTACCGTTCGACTCTTGAGGCCCATGCGCTGGGATCCCCCAAAAGCTCGATGTCGCACGTGGCGGGCTAATACATCGCACTTGCTTGTCCACCTCGTCCTCCTCCTCCTTCCCCTCCTCCTCCTCGTCCTCGTCCTCCTCCTCCTCCTCCTCCTCCTCCTCCCCCTCCTCGTACTCGCCCTCGCCCTGGGGGGGCAGAAGGGGGGAACAGGGGGAGAGGCAGGAGCAAAAAAGAGAAGGAGGGGGGGGGAAGGGGAGGGGGGAAGGGAGGAGGGGAGGGGGCAAAAGGGGTTGCCAGAGAAGGGCGGGGAGGGGGGACAGCCTCTCCGACATTATCTCCACAGTCTGCGGCCCCAGAGCCCCCTTTTCGTCGAAAATCCCGCTGTAGGGGGGCAGGCCCGACTTAAAATTAGGCTTGCGTTCAGGAGGCGCCTCCTAGGATGTCCCTGGGCCCGACGGCGGGCCCGGGAGGCCGCAATCCAGGAAGAACGCGTGACTTGAAGAAGTCCTCCTTCTCCTCCTCCTCCTCGCCCCCTCCCTCCTCCTCCTCCTCCTCCTCCTCCTCCTCTCCTCTCTCCTCCTCTCCTCCTCGCCCCCTCCTCCTCCCTCCTCCTCCTCCTCCTCCTCCTCCTCCTCCTCCAGTCCCCCTCCCCCTCCACCTCCTCCTCCTCCTCCTCCTCCTCCTCCTCCTCCTCCTCCTCCTCCTCCTCGATGCGCGCGGTTGCTGGACGGCGCCCCGGGGCGAGGTGACCTTCAGGAGCCGACGTTGGCCTCCCAAGACCCCCTCGCGCTGCGAAAAAAGATCACGACGCGACGGGAAGTGAGTTTCATCATTTTCGGCCTCCTGGGGGCCCTTGCCGGGCCTCGGGACCGTCGAGCAACGACTCGGGAGGAACAACCGGCCCCTGGGAAGGGAGTCGAGACCTCTGGGGGTCGACGTCACGAAAACAAAAATCAGTACGTCGGGGGTCTGGGCTCCGGAAACCTGCCGAGAAATAAAGGAAGAACGCTATAGGACACGACGTCTTCCAGCAAAGCGCTCTGAGAGCAGCGACAGTGAAGAGGCGGGTCGAGGAGTACCGTCGGGGCGTTGACCAAAGGAACCCTAAATAAGGAACGAGGCCCCTTTTTTCCATAAGTTAAGCTTCGATTTCTTATCGCAAACATAAGGAAAGCCTGAGGCAAGCTGTGAACCACTTAAGGAAACCGGAGCCCCTCCCCAACGAAAAGGGCTCCTTCTTCAGGGCCCCGACTGTAGGAGGGTGGCGATCGGGGACAGGGGGGTGAGTACGGCCATCTGCACCTCAGTGTATATTTTACAAGGGATCGGGGCGGACCGCACCCACCATGTAGCGGGCATTGAAGCGAGAATGCGACTCTCCAGCAAAACGGCTGCCAGACTGGGCGATCTCGGGCGGGTGGTCATGGAGGGTGGCCTGAAGGGGCCCGAAAGGGCCTCGAAGGGGCCCTTTTGGGCCCCTTCTGGTTTCAAAAGAGGCCCTACAGGGTCCTTTTAGGACCCTTTTCTTCACCTCCCATTTGGGTCACCACCCGCCCGACGATCCTTGAGGCCACCACCACCACCACCTTTTCTTCACCCCGCGTTGGGGTCATCTGGGCCCTTTCTGGGACCCTTTTCTTTACCCCCCCTTTGCGTCCTCTTTTTTCTCTCAAGACCTCCATGCACCTCCAAGACCTCCAATGCACTTTTTAAAAACATGTTTTTCCTCAAGACCTCATTCAAGACAGAAGATCACCGGGCAGCCCGGGAATGTCACACGAGACATCGCCAAGAGCGCACGCACTAGAGGAGGAAGGAGAGAACACGGAGAAGGCAGCGGAGGGAGAGCCGAGCAGCAGCGGGGAACGGACGGGCGGAGCGAGACGTGCGTCCTTGCAGGACCCGTCTATTCGCCCCCCGTTTGGGCCACCGCCCGCCCCACGATCCGAGAATAGAAGATATGGATGTGTGGGGGGCAAGACGCACAATACGCACAAGGAGAATGAAAGAATGAAAAATGATCCTTCTCTCACGTGCAGACTGCGCTCCACACGCTCTCGTTCCGGAGGGACGGGCCAGGGTTGCGAGGTAAGCGCCCGCTTTGCTATGGCCATTCCCCAGACCGCCGACGGCGGCCCCCCCGCCCCACGATCTGGGGAGGCGGTCCTGGGCCTCTCGGGCCCCCCCCCCCTGGCGGGACGCAGGGGGATGGGCCGGAGGTCCTGCCGTCCTTTCTCCCCGCGGCCCCGCAGGCCTGGCGCTGCCCGGCCGGGGCGCCAAGGCAAGGAGCGACGGGGGCTCTCCTTCTCAGTGGGCCCCGGAAACGGCAGGGCCGTTTTTTTTTCCACCAACTCCGAAAAAAAGTGTCTCTTGAAAATGGCAACGGCAAAAAAACGGCGACCGGAAACGGCAACAGAAACGGCTCCAGGATCGGAACCGGAGCGGGACCCCGTGAAAGAACGGAACGGCTTCAGAAACGTTCTAAGAACATCTCGTGGAAACCACAAAGAGTCCTTAGAACATTGTTTGGTGGGGCTATAAGCGAGCCAGGACGTTTCGCCACTGCTTGACGGTAACAAGAACGGCGTCGGAGCCGGCAGAACAACGGCAAAACGGGACCGGCAAAAAACGGGCCCTGTCGTTTCGAGGGCCCACGAAGCTCTCCCCGGGCCACGGCGAGCCTCGGCCGCGGTCTGGTTCCCTGGCCTGGAGAGCTCAGGAGCGGCCCGAAATGCAGAGCCCCTCCTCGATGGCTGGACCTCAACGATTGCTGCTCGTCTTGTACTTGAGCAGGGACCGACCGTCCCGGCATTCCTATAATCATACCACGAAATGTTCTTAGAACCCAAAGATTTTCTAAGAACAAAAACAATGTTCTTAGGACATGAGCCCGATGTGATACAACAAGACAGACTCCGCCAGAAATGTTCTAAGACAACTTCGTGGAAAGCACGAACGGTTCTTATAACATTGTTTGGTCGGGCTATAGGCGAGCCAGGACGCTTCGCCGCGGCTTGATGTATGCCCTTGGTTGTTCGTCCTGCTCGCCCTGCGGTCCTGTGCCTCCCTGCCAGAGCGACAAACAAAAACACAGCCGAGGTCCAGCAACACAGCGGTCAGGTCCGGCCCCGCCCCTCCTGAGCCAAGCAGAAGTCCTCCTTTGAGCGCCTTGACTGTGATATCAGAGCCCTCTCACGAAAAACTGCCAACGAGCAAAACATCACGCCGTCGGAGATCTGGGGGACCGTGGCGGCCGCCGAGACTCGAGCCGGAGATCGACTACAGAGATGGTTCACCCCAAAAGTGAAAGCTCCGCCAAGTCTATCTACGACGCATGCGCAAACTGCTCGTAGATCTAAGAGCGTTCTGCGACTTTGTCCATCGATTGTGCGAAACAAGTCCGGTGTACAGTCGGACCGAGGACATAATAACATCCTTCCATGAGCCCCTCCGCCGGCCAACTAAACACAGAACCTCCCCTCGCCAGGATGCACAAGAGCATCAAACGAGCACGAAGTGTATGAAGGCACTCTCCCCGAACCGACCTCGATATTGTACCTCGGTCCGACCGTACATCGCTTCTGGGGAAGCCGAAAGGTACCGATGCCGCTGCTCCCCAGACCTCTCCTGGGGTGCGCTCTGACCAGGATTCCGAGGCGGATGCGGCGGTGGCAACGAGGGCCGCCCACGAGGCCCAGAGAGGGGAGAAAGGCCGAAGGGCAGCGGTATGGATACCTCGGCGGTGGACAAACCTCCCTTTAGTAGACCTCCCCTTAGTGAAAACGGCCTGGGACCGAAACCGACGGACCTGGACCCGCAAAAATGACGGCCGCGACGCCCTCTCGCGAACCGAAAACGGCCAACTCCTTAATCGACGTGTCAGGGTAGGAGGTCTGTCCACCCCCGAATACCTTATACCTCCTCCGAGATGCTGCCGTCGAGCCCCTGCGGCAACGGCGGCCGCGGCAGCCCAGGTCCCCGACGGGCCCGGCCCGTGGCGCGGCGGCGGCGGGGCGGCGGCCGGCGGGCCGCGCCCCCGCAGATTACCAGCCTCGAACGTATCCCTACCCCTAAGATTGACACGCCAAAAGGCGATGACAATCTTAGGGATTCGCCCTCAAAAAATAAGGGAATCCCAAAGATTGGCATCGTGATGAGGAGGTGCCCAGCATAGGGATAGGGATATGTTCCAGGCTGGTAAGCAGCAGGGGGAGGGCCGAGGCGGGCCCGCAGGGCGCGCACCCGCTCAGGAACTCGACGCCCGCGCGCGCGTCCGCCCACTTGCGCGGGTCCCAGGACTTCATGCTCCGCTGCGGGCCGGGGCTCCGTGGACTGCCTACCAGACCACCCCGACCCAACCCAGGGGTACATGTTTTTGTCGATGTTCCCCGACCCCCCCCCCACTGGAAAGGGAGGGCAAATTCAGGCCTTCGGGTTGGTCGGCCCACTTGCGCGGGTCCCACGACTTCATGTTCCGCTGCGGGCCGGGGCTCGGTGGGCTGCCTGCCAGGCCACCCCGACCCAACCCGAAGCCCCGAGCTTCGGGTTGGGGGGGGGCGGTATGGGTTCCAGACGTGTGTTTTCGGGGTTCCCCGGCCCCCCCGGCCCACTTGCGCGGGTCCCACGACTTCATGCTCCGCTGCGGGCCGGGGCTCAGTGGGCTGCCTAGCAGACCACCCCAACCCAATATACTATTCCCCGACCCCCCCCACACTGGAAATGGAGGGCAAATTCAGGCCTTCGGGTTGGGTTGGGGTGGTTTGGCAGGTGGTGATTAGTGGGCTCTGGAAACGACAGGGCCGTTTTTGTTACCGGTTCCGTTTATTGCCGTTTTTATGCCGGCTCCGGCGCCGTTTTTGTTACCGCTGCCGTCGCCTCCGGTTCCACTCCTGGAGCCGCTGTTTTGCCGTTTCTGGTCGCCGTTGTTTTGCCGCTTCCATTTTCAAGACACTTTTCGGAATCGGTGAAGAAAACGGCCCTGCCGTTTCCGGGGCCCACTGAGGGCCGGGGGGGCGGACGGACTGGGCCCCATCTGGGACGAGAGCGACGTCACGATCTGGGACGAGCGCGGGTCCCACGACCTCGTGCTCCGCTGCGGGCCAAGGGGTGGGGGGGTAGGGGGCCCACGCACTGGCATACACAGAACAACTCGGATTCCCAAACGCTTTCGGGCGCTGCCTGGGTTTGCAGCGCGCGTCGGCCCACTTGCGCGGAACTCAGACATTTGCTGTTTATGTCATTGTCTAGTCCCCGAAGGGGGGCGCTCGGACTGGGTCCCATCTGAGATGCGAGGGATGCCACGATCCGCCACCGTGCCTTCAGAGCAAGCTGGAGTGCGGAAAAGCTCATGCAGCCCTGAACTGTATTGGGTTCGTGCAATTTTTCAGGGGCTGGGGCCCCGAATTCCCAGGCGCATCCGGGCGCTGCCGGGGTTTGCCACACGCGCGTCGGCACACTTGCGCGGGGCGGGGGGAGGGGGGGAACTCGAAGGGGGTTGGGCGGGAAGGTCCCAGAGAGCCAGTTTGGCCCAGAGGAGCCCCGCGAAGGACGACACGTCAGCCCGACAC
>CAUYUJ010017283.1:429446-469446 GCA_963575745.1 Prorocentrum cordatum
AAAAGTAGCCCCCCGACTGTTTTTTGGGCTATTTTTGAATATTCCCCCTGTAAAGGGACAGGCCCGACTGAACACCAGAGCTCAAATACAGCAGGGGCTCGACCACAAGAGACCTCCCACAGGAAACCCAACTCTGAGACCCCAGGACGACCACTGATTTCGGTGCGGGAGCGTCACGCTCTCCATCGCAGAGCCATCCAAACCCCAAGAGAAACCCAGGGCACCCTGGAGGCAGGCAGGGTGTTTCTTGGCTTGGGTCTCCACTGCATGGGGGACGAATTGATGGAAGCCACGCGGGCACTTGGGTGTGGAAAATAAGCTGGCGAGCACGGCCGAATGGCGCACGCTTTTGCGTGAATGCCGAGCTTGGTCCAGACAGTGAGCACGGTATTGCAGCTCACACATTCTTGACGCATTGGGACCACTTCAACGTGTTGAGCCTCCAGTGCATCATGACGGCAACAACGCCAGAACGTGTGCGCTATCAACATACGATCACACTAAAGGATCAACTCCGCCACAATGCCTCCTGGAATGTTGAGGCGTGGTGCAACGCAAAAAATTATGTAATATCCTGAGGTCCTCCCACCCCCCTTTAGTAGCAAACCCCCGCATGCACCGCCCCCCCTCTCCCGAATCGGCGACATGTAAGAGTGACCCTGGGTAGGAGTGACCTTTGGTGCGCGACTCTTTGGGGGCCGCGGGGGGGGGGGGGTCAAACACCAGCGCGCAAGGCGCCACTGCCGCCTCGCGTTCGGCGATCGGGGACCCAAAGGGGCCCCGCACCAGAGGTCACTCCAGCGAAGGGTCACTCTCGGCGGTGGACAAACCTCCCTTTAGTAGACCTCCCCTTAGTGAAAACGGCCTGGGACCGAAATCGACGGACCTGGACCCGCAAAAATGACGGCCGCGCCGCCCTTTCGCGAACCGAAAACGGCCAATTCCTCAATCGACGTGTCAGGGTAGGAGGTCTGTCCACCCCCGACACTCTTGCGTGCAGTCGACCGAAGCCCTCCGGGCGTCTCGGCACGCCCCCGGCGCCCTCAGACGCGTCCAGGATGCCCACGGCGGCTTGCGCACCGGTCCAGGCAGGCCGCCGAGGCCGCCGAGGTGGCCCAAGATGCCCCTCTCCCCCCCGCGCGCCGCCTCGGGTGGCCCAGGAGGTGGCCTCGACACGGCCCCAAAGGAGTCAGAGACGACCAAAAGGGCTACAAGAGAGCCTCTGCAAAGCCTTAACAACACCCGAGGAACATCGGGGATTGTGGCGACAATGTTGCCTTGGTCTTGAAGGATATATGATTTCTCGCCTTTTCGGGCTTCCGTCGCCTCAAGTTTGCTCAAGAGGCATCCGCGATGGCCACACGACGGCCTCAAAGACGGCCTCAAGAGGGCCCCAAAGCTGGGCCAAGAGGGCCTCCAGAGAGACCCAACACGGCCTAAAAGGACCCCCGGACGGTTTTTGAAGGCCCCAAGAAGAAAGCTCCAGGACGGCCCAGGAGGGCCCCGAGGGGCCATAAAACTGCCTCACAGGAGCCATGTACAGCCCCAGGACGGCCCAAATGATGTCGATGGGGGCTCCTCAAGAAGTTAAGACGAACAATGTGGCATGTGACGTCTCTCCTCTTCCTCCTCTTCCTCCTCCTCCTCCTCCTCCTCCTCCTCTTCCTCCTCCTTCTCATCATCATCGTCATCATCAGCCTCATTATCCTCATCATCCTCATCATGCTGATGCTCCTCCTCCTCCTCCTCCTCTTCCTCATCATCACCATCATTAGCATCATCATCATCAGCATCAGCATCAGCATCAGCATCAGCATCATCATCATCATCATCATCATCATCATCATCATCATCATCATCATCATCATCATCATTATCATCATCATCCGCATCGTCGTCGTCGTCATCCTCCTCATCACCGCCCTCGCCGTCGTCCTCCCCACCAACATCATCATCAGTTTCGCCATAAGCAGCAATACCATCAACATCATCGTGCCATGCATCCCTCTCGCCCGCCACAATCATCATCCTCTCCTCATTCTCCTCATCCTCCCACCGTCATCATCATCACCATCGTCATCAATATCCTCATCGATTCGCGCAGATGCCGCCGACTACGCTGGGCTGGCACGGTGGCAGGACTAGAGGCAGGCAACCAGAATGCGATCAACCACGCGTACCTGCGCTTACGGCAAGCCGCACCGAAATGTAACCGGAGTCCGGCCCCGCGGGCAACGTCAATTTGCGAATGGCTATGTTTGTGTCTCCTTCTCTCTCTCTCTCTCTCCCTGTGTATACTGGTGCCTCTGCAGCGATGTTCACTTCTGGGTGCGGGGCTGCCGCTGGGGATGGGCAGAACGAGCTTCCACCGTGCGACATCGGGCACTGGAGGGGGAAGCGACTCTTAGTGCACACATTGTTTCAACGAGGCGGGAGCACGGCAGATAGGGGGCCACATGCGAACCCTACCCCTACCCCCCACGATTTCTGAGGGGGAGGGTGGGGTTCACTTCGCTCGAGAGCTCCCGAGCGAAGTGAACCCCACCCCCCCCCTCAGAAATCGTGGGGGGTAGGGGTAGGGTTCGCATGGGGCCCCCTAATTCCACCGTGCGATCGGGCGCTGGAGGGGGAAGCGACTCGTAGTGCACACCTTCTTTCAACATCGGCGGGCACACGGCAGAGCCACGGCCGCTCTCCAACGGCACTCTCTCTCTCCCCGTGCCGGCACGGCGCACGCCTGCGACGACCAAAAACACGCCCGCGCGCCCGCCGCGAAAAAGACCGAAGAACGATGGGCGCGCTGCATCCGCACGGCTCTCCGCTTCGTTCCCGGACCCACGCCCGCCGCGAAAGAGACCGAGTAACGATGTAGGGCATCGAACTCTATATACACACCGACACTCTTCCCGATCCTGCGCCGAGATGCGCACGGGAGCGCGGATGCTGATGCCTACGGGCTCCTGGTGTATACACTTTTCGTCGCTTCCCCGGGACGTCGGGGGAAAAAGTATACACCGCACCACCCCGGCGGCGTCCTCGACCCTCAAAAACTCCTGGGATTGAAAAACAGCCCGCCACTGGTAATGTATATGTTCCAATTTCCGACGATGGGCGCGCTGCATCCGCACGGCTCTCCGCTTCATTCCTGGACCCGGCAGTGCGGGCGCACCGCCAGGTCTTCGGGCGATCCGCGGGGAGGGAACTCCAAGCAAGCCTGAGTCCGCGTATAACGTCCCCCTGCTGGACCCCCCCCCCCTGCAGCCCTCGAACGTGGCGACAACTTCGCTTCGCAGTTCGCAGACTCCACGAGATGGCGAGATCTAATCTGGATCGAATCTGCGTAGCGCGTCACACAGCTGGACCCACAGCAGCCCTCGAACGTGGCGACAGCTTCGCAGTTCGCAGGCCTCCAGGGATGGCGAGATCTAATATGATTCAACCTAGCCCGTTACTCCGTTGGACCCCCCCCGCCAGTAGCCCTCAAGGATCGCAATTTCGCAGTTCGCAGACCCCCAAGGATGGCGAGAACTACTCTGATTATGTGTGGCGCGTCACTCCGCTGGACCCCCCATCAGCCCCCGAAAGTTGCAACACAGTTGCAGCTCGGAACCCCTCAGGGATTGCGAGGTCTGATCTGAATCTGCGTAGCGCGTCACTCAGCTGGACCTCCCAGCAACCATCGAACGATGTGAACGTTTCGCAATTCGCAGTCCCCCAGCGATGGCGAGGTCTAACCTGATTCTGCGTAGCGCGTCACTCCGTTGGACACCCACCCCAACGGCCCTCGAAAGTGGCGACAATATGTCGCAGTTCGCAGCCCCCCCAGGGATGGCGAGGTATAGTCAGAATCTGCGTAGCGCGCTTCTCCGCTGGACCTCCCAGCAGCCCCCCGAAAGTTCTGACCACTTCGCAGCTCGCAACCACCCAAGAATTGCGAGGCTTAATCTGAATCTTCGTAGGGCCTCACTCCACTGGACCCCCAATCAGCCCTCGAACGTGGCGACAGTGTGTCGAAGTTCGCAGCCACCCAGGGATGGCGAGGTCTGATCTGAATCTACGTAGCGCGTCACTCAGTTGCTCCGTCCAGTTCCCCAAGGGTGGCGAGGTCCAATCCGATGCTGCGTAGCGCGTCACTCCGTTGGACACCCCCCTATCAGTCCTCGAACGTTGCGACAGTGTGTCGCAGTTCGCAGCCCCCCAAGGGATGGCGAGGTCTAATCTGAATCTGCGTGGCGCGTCACATAGCTAGACCTCACATGAGCCCCCGAACGTTGCGACAATTTGGCGGTTCGCAGCCCCCCAGCGATGGCGAGGTCTGGCCTGAATCTGCGTAGCGCGTCACCCCGCTGGACCTGGGAGCAGCGTTCGGAAATGGCTTTAGTTTGGCAATTCCCAGCTCCCCCCCCCCGGGACGGCCAGGTATAATCTGAATATGCTTAACGAGTCGCTCCGCTGGACGTCCCAGCAGCCCTCGGAAGTGGCGACAGCATCGCAGGTCGCAACCTCCCACGATGGCGAAATCTCATCCGAATTTGCGCAACGAGGTCTAATCTGAAAATGAATATGAAACCGTGTTGACATTGATCGTCAGCGTTTATAGACACTGACGTTTGAGTGGACGTTGGCTGCGTCATCCGCCTCCGAAGTAACACCATTACCCCCTGGCCCTGCTGTAATCAAAGCCGTGTCTTAAACCGTCCTGTCGAACGTCCTGGTCTCCTAACGACATGCAATGAGGCTGCAGAGATAATCCGGAGCGGAAGTTCAACCCAACACGCAGGCAGTAGTCTCTGCTTGTTGCGTGCCAGGACATCTCAAACAAATGGCAAAATGCAAGCAAAGCAAACTCGCCTGATTGAACGTCACTTTGGGGGAGTTCTACGCCCTATTAATCATGAGACAGGCGAGTTACCTACATCGATGTGCCTTTGGATAACCATGCAAACATACGTTGGATGAGTAATCCTCTGGCCATTCAAGATACACGCTGCGCGTAAATTCACCCTGTGCAGACAGGGAGCGGGAGATTATCTGCACTCCCCACCGTTTGAGACCTTCGTCTCCTGTCGGCATAAGTTTACCATAGCGTCCATATCAACTTCGCCAACGCCACCGCCATTACCGATCGAGCGCCCACCGCGACCATGAATGAAATCATTGTCTTTCGCGCATGTAGGCGTCGCCGCCCCATCCAATTTGAACTGGATGTACCTTTTCACTCGAATCGACCAATGTCGTCAGGTCATACGTACAGGTCGTGATGTGCACACGGAAGGCGTTCAGCAAAGCAGCCATCTGCAGCTGCAACAACCAGGACAACATAGTTTTAGGAGGGGAAGCGGGCCCCGTGGGGTGAAGAGCGCCCGTTTCACGAACGGAACATCAATGTTCTGCGTAGTGCTAATGCCTTGAGGGGGAACGGCTTTACAAGGATGATTCGAATGATGAGGGTGATGATGGTTATGATTATGATAACAATGATGAGGGCGATGCTGATGATGGTGATGAAGATGATGATGGCGATGATGCTAATGATGATATGAATATTAATGTTAATAAGGATAATAATGATGATGCTGATTATAACGACGATGCTGAAGACAGTGATGCTGATGGTGAGGATGCTGCTGATGATGATGAAGACGATGATGGCGATGCTGATGATGCTACTGATGGTGATGGCGATGATGGTGATGAGGGTGATGATTATGAGGGCGATGATGATGGTGATGATGATGCTGCTGATGCTGCTGATGGTGATAATGAGGAATGTGAGGATGACGATATCAACAATGACGATGACGATGCTGCTGATGATGATGATGATGATGCTGCTGCTGATGATGGCCGTGGTGATGATGATAATGTTGATGGTGAGGATGATGATGAATTACAATGGTGATGCTGGAGACGATGCCGATGACGATGAAGCTGTTGATGATGGTGATGATAATGATAAAGGATAATGATGATGATGTTGATGATGAGGAGGAGAAGCATTATAAGGGGCAACATCAGGAGGGAATCTGAACAAATAAGGAATGAAGAGGAGGGAACGGCGGAGAAGGAGGATCATATGGAGCAGGACCGCGAAGGAGGATAGTATGGAGGAGGAGAAAGAGGAGGAGGAGGAGGGAGAGGAGGAGGAGGAGGAGGAGGAGGAGGAGGAGGAGGAGGAGGAGGAGGAGGTGGAGGAGGAGGAGGAGGAGGAGGAGAAGGAGGAGGAAGCGAGAGAGGGGAAACTGGGGGGCTGATGATGAGGTACCCTCACTCTGGCCAGGAGTGGCGCCCAGCCCCGCCGAGACCCCCTCGCGTTGTCCCCCCGGACGGCCTCCCCGCCTGTGGGCGGGGGCTTTGGCCACCCCGCAAGTGGGGCAAGGCGGCGACGGCGAGAGGCGGGGGGGGGAGCGGGAGAGAGGGAGGGTGGAGGGAGGAGGGAGGGAGGCCGGTGGGGGGAAGGAGGGCTCAGGAGAGTGGGGGAGAAGGAGCGCGCCGTAGGGCGAGGCGCGGTCGAGCCGCGGCCCGCCCCGTGGAAAGTGGGCGAGAGGAAGGGGGAGGCGCGTAGAGGGAGGGTGACTATAAGGGGGTGGGGGGCAGGGGGAGGCGGAGGGAGGAGGAGGCCGGGGGTCTTGACTGCCCCAAACCCCTGGCCTAGCAAAAACCCTAGCATCAGCCCCCGTGAGATCCATCCTGCGGAGGGGGCTTCCTCCTTCACTTCCTCTTCTTCCTCCTCCCAGGCATCCGAGAGACCTCGAAAAATATGCCTGAGATGGGGCCAGCCAGGCCCCCCAAAGCAACTGCGCCGGACGCTGCCAAGAAACACTGAAAACCTCCGAGAGCCGCTGACACTAATATCCGATGTCTTGATCGTTTCACCAGAGCCTGTTCTTCACCAGAGCCTGTTTTTCATCCCGAGTTGTTTTTGTTACGGAACTGGGGCCCAGCGAGGGACTCCAAACGCCGACCAAGGCCAAAAAACCTTCGGCCGTGTTTTTTGCCCTCACTATAGTGAGGGCAAAAAACACGGCCGAAGGTTTGGGGGAGAGCGGCCGAAAATCTGCGCACTGCAGCGGGAATCCTAGGCGAGAGGCTCCAGCAAGGGGCTCCGGCGGAGCTACTGGGCGCCCTCGGTAGACTTCTCGTCGCGCTGCCAGAACATGAAGGAGGAGAGCACAAGGTCCCTCTTCCAGCGGGGCCGCGGACCCGCCCCCCCCCGCGATCCTCGGCTTGGCACCGCCTTTGCTACCCCCCCCCCCTGTCTTCACCTCTGTTCCTCATCGCTTCTCGCTCTCCTCCATCCCCATCCATCAACCTCTCCCCCATCTCTCCCCCCCTCCTCACTCCTCCTCCTCCTGCTCATCCCCCCCCTCCACCTCCTCCTCCTCCTCACGATCTTACAGATCAAGGCGGTGTCTCAGATTGAGCCTCGAGGCCCCTCGCTCCCCCCCGGGTGACCAGAGCCTCCTGGGTGGGCGGCAAAGGTAGCTCTCGGGCAGAGCGAGGCAGGGACGACAGGGGAACCACGGGGAGGGCGACAAGGTTAGAAGAAGAGAGAACGGCATGAACATAAACTTTTGGCGCTCCGCGCGGAACGTCAAACGTTTATGGCGTTGTTTATCCTTCGAGCGGTGGCCAGTCCTCCCCAACGCCTTCCTCGTCCCCGTCCTCTGCCTCGTCCTCGCCCTCCAGTCGGCAGCAGCAGCAGGAGCTGGACACCCCTCCTGACGGTCTCGTCGCTCCAGACGTCACGATTGAGCCGGTGGGACTCGAACACCTCTGCCTGGCGGCACGAGACGAGAGAGAGCGAGAGAAAGACGGATCCTGGCGGAAAGCCCAAGCATGTGTAATTGTGAATGCTGCGTTGTGGGTCCCGCTTTCGGTGGGGCTCCCTTTTGGGCCACGAAGCGCGTGCGAGGTGTGCCGAAACGGGCGCGGTAGCGCCATGCGAACGCAGCCACTGGGGCCTTCGGTGGAGCTCCCCACGGGGCCACGAAGCGTGTGAGGGGTGTGGCGAAACGGGCGCGATGGTGCCATGCGAACGCAGCCACTGGGGCCTTCGGTGGAGCTCCCCACGGGGCCACGAAGCGTGTGAGGGGTGTGGCGAAACGGGCGCGATGGTGCCATGCGAACGCAGCCACTGGGGCCTTCGGTGGAGCTTCACGTGGGGCCACGAAGCGAGTGCGAGGTGTGCCGAAACGGGCGCGGCGGTGCCATGCGAACGCGCCCGGGGAGGCCTCGGCGGAGACCCCAAGGGGGAACGAAACGTGCGAGGAATGTGCCGAAGTGGGTGCGGAGGTGCCATGCGGACGCAGCCACTGGGGCCTTCGGGGAAGGTGCCGATTGGGGCCACGACACGTGCGAGGGTGCCCCCAAAGTGGCGCGGCGGTGCCATGCGAACGCAGCAACTGGAGCCTTCGGTGGAGCTCCGTGTTCGGCCACGAAGCGTGTGAGGGGTGTGCCGAGCCGGACGCGGAGGTGCCATTCGAACGCAGCCACTGGGGCGATTAGTGTCCCTATGCTGCCACGAAGCGTGAGAGGGGTGTGCCGTCATTGGCGCGGTTGTGCCACGCGAACGCAGTCGCTAAAGCCTTCGATGGAACACCATTGTGGGCCACGAAGCGTGTGAGGGGTGTGCCGGCATGGTTTACATGCGGAGGGCAGAGGCAAGGATGGGAGGAGGAGAGGTGAGGAGGACGAGATGCGGGGCGATGCGTTTTCAAAACTAGGACCCAAACCACAAGTTGTTTGGGAACAATTAGCCAACCGACGGACCCAACCATATGCAGGCGTGGTACCGCAAGGCAAGTGGGAAAACGGAAGGGGAAGTCCGTCTGGCGCCAAGAAGCGTCTGAAGGGTGTGCCGAAATTGGGAGGTATCGCCATGCAGGTACTGGAGCTGGTGCCGCTGGTGGAGCTCCCTACGGCCTATAAGGCCACGGAACGTGTGCGGAGTGTGCCGACATGGGGCACTGACGCCATGCGGACCCTGGCGTATTTGCCTTCGCTGGGGCTCCCGATGGGGCCACAAGACGTGCCAGCGGTGTGCCAAAGTGAGGCGCCGACGCCGTGCGGACCCTGGCATTGGGGCCGTAAGGTGGGGCCCCCTGTGGGGCCACAGAACGTGTGAGGGGTGTCGAAATGGTCGTGCGGAGGGCAGGGGGAAGGAGGGAGAGGATGAGGAGCAATAGAGGACCCAACACCACAGGATGGTTGGGCAAAAGAAGAACGCGAGAAAGAGCGAAAGGGAGAGAGAGAGAGAGAGAGATAGAGAGAGAGTGATATATATATATATATATATACACATTTATTTATTTATACATATATATACATATATATATATATATATATATAAACGAGCGCGCGCGCACGCGGGCACGCGCGCACACACACACATCACACACGAACGCACACACACACACCACACTCCACACACCACACAACACATTCCACACACCACACACCACACACCACACACAACACACCAACACACTCACACGCACCCGCACTCGCACCCGCACACAGACAGACAGACAGACAGACAGACAGACAGACAGACAGACAGACAGACAGACAGACAGACAGACAGACAGGCAGGCAGACAGACAGACAGACAGACAGACAGACAGACAGACAGACAGACAGACAGACAGACAGACACACACACACACACACACACACACACACACGCACGCGCGAAAGCACACGCACCCGCACCCGCACCCGCACCCGCACACACACAGACAGACAGATAGACAGACACACAGACAGACAGACAGACAGACAGACAGAGAGACAGACAGACAGACAGACAGACAGACAGACAGACAGACAGACAGACAGACAGACAGACAGACATACAGACAGCCAGGCACACAGACAGACAGACAGACAGACAGACAGACAGACAGCCAGACAGACAGACAGACAGACAGACAGACACACACACACACACACACACGCAAGCGCGAACGCACGCGCACACGCACACGCACACGCACACGCACACGCACACGCACACGCACACGCAGAGCACACACAAACACACACACACACGCAGACACATAATTTGATGCGAATGTTGGAAACCGATGGCTTTCCTGGGAACCCCAAGACCGCGAGGGCAGGTTGTTTTTTTTGAAACTGATGTTGCAAAACCATGTGTTGTTTGTATACGTTTTCGGGGCACCCTTTTTTGACATCCTTCTGAAACGCAAGGTGCTTGAAGGATTCCGGCATGTGCGCGCCTGGCTGGCTGCGTGTGCGTGTGCGTGTGCGTGTGCGTGTGCGTGCGCGTGCGCGTGCGCGTGCGTGCGTGCGTGCGTGCGTGCGTGTCTGTGTGTGTGTGTGTGTGTGCGTGTGTGTGTGTGTGTGTGTGCGTGTGTGCGCTAAGAAATGGGGCGTCGCCACCATGCGGGCGCTGCCGAGGGGAGCTCCTTGTGGGGCGCGGATAGAAGAAGAACAACTGCATAAACATACACATGTGGCGCTCCGTACCCCCCTCCTTGGCGCGCGGAGCGCGCCAAGGGGCGGCACCAAAGGTGCCGCCAGGGGGGTCCAGCGCGGACCCAGGAAGTCCGCGAGGGACGCCAAAATCTGATGTTCACGGCGTCTTCTCCTCTTCGAGTGAAGCTCCTTGTGGGGCTGCGAAACGTGCATGGGGGTGTGCCGACATGAGGCGGCGTCTCTGTGCGGACCCGCCAGCGGGGCCGTCCAGGAGCTCTCCGCGTGGCCACGAGACGTGCAAGGGGTGCGCCGAGATGAGAGCGGCGCCGCCGTGCGAACCCTGCCACTGGGGCCTGCGGTGGAGATCCCCGTGGGACCACGAAGCGCGCGAGCGGCGTGCCGATGTGGGTGCGGTGCCGCCATGCGTACCCTGCTGCTGGGGCGCTCAGTCAGAGGCCTCTTAGATGGGGTCCGAGTAGATGGGGTCGGAAGATCGCGCGGCTTCGGCGATACATCGGTGATGCATCGGCGATGAATCGGCGATTTACTGGCGACGTCGGCGATGCATCGGCGACGTCGGCGTGGAGAGAAGTGGGCCCCACGTCAAGCCGCATCAGCGATGCATCGGCGATGCGGCACGATCCTCCGACCCCATCTACTCCGACCCCATCTAGGAGGCCTAGAGACACGTCTGAGGGGTGTGCCGAAATGGGTGCGGTGCCGCCATGCAGAGTGCGCCCCGTGGACTTCCCTATGGGGCAACGGAACCTTTGGGAGGGGTGTGAAGAGTTGGGCGTCATGCGGACCCTGTCGCTTGGGCCTCTTGTGGAGCCCCCCTTGGGGCCACGAAACGTGTGTGGGGGAACGTGCCGAAACGGGCATGTGGAGGGCAGAGGCAGGAATGATGGGGAGGAAGGGCAGGTTGAGGAGAGAGGCCGCGGGGCGCTGTATCTCCCCAGTTAGGACCCAACAACAAATGATGGTTGGGAGCAAATGTATCATTATTTAGCAGAGTGGATGGAACATAAATGACAAGCAATGCACAAACAACAATGATCCTGACAAGGGCCAAACAATATGCAGCTTTGAGTAGCACAAAGCATGTGATACAAAGGCCGGGACCAAACCGTGCGAGAAAGTTGTGCCGAAATGGTGAGATGGCGGCGCGCTGCCCCACTTCTGGGGCCACGAAGCGCGCGAGGGGTGCGCTGATGTGGAGATGGAGCGGGGGTGGAGCGGGGGCGCCACACGAACTTCGCTGGAGAGGCCTTCAATGAAACTCCCCATGGGTCCACCACGATACGTGTGAGGGGTGCCCGAATTGGGGCGGTGCCGCTATGCGGACTTTGCAACTGTGGCCTTCGGTGGAGCCCCCTTACAGTCGAGGTACTACCAGAAAGAACGCCAAATAAGGAACACAGGGGCTTTTCTGGCCACGGTGGGCCTAGGCCACAAGCAGATCCCGCGGCATAAATCTAAGAAAAGACCCAAACCCCCGAGCCCCTTCCGAACCCTAAGCGGTCCTTATTTCAGCGTCGGCTGTAGGGCCGCGAGACGTGTGATGGGTGTGTTAAAATTGGGTTGTGCCGCCATGCGGGCGCTGCCACTCGGTCCTTCGGTGGAACTCCCATGGGGGCATGGAACAGGTGAGAGGTGCGCCGACGTGGGGCGGTGCTGTCAGTGTGGCTTCCGTGCTGCCATGCGAAGGCTCCCTTTCGGTGGGGCTCCCGGCCACGAAACGTGCGAGGGGTGTGACGCGGAGAGCACGAGGTCGGGAGGGTGAGGCAAGGGAGGCGGGATCGAAGGGAGTCGCGGGACAATGCGAATTCAAAACGGGGATCCAAGACAACACATGATCGTTTCGGTACCACCAAACTGCACAATACAACCGGGAAGTGTGTAAATTATATATAGAGAGAGAGTTACACATCTGTGTATGTATGTATGTATGTATGTATGTATGTATGACAGAATGAATGAATGAATGAATGAATGAATGAATGACTGCATGCTTCTATACCGATGTAAACACAGTTCAGATGCAGTTCATGGACACATCTACGACATTTACGTGTGTGCCACCTGAACCTACGCATCGATGAGCAGATGGACAAACATACGGATGCTCACATCCACGTCGATGGTGTTATGTGTCTCCACCCGTTGGTTGAAGTGTCCGTCAAATATACATCAGCGGTGATCCTCCCCATAAAACTTCTTATCACCCGAAGGGTGGTCTAATGTGAATGAAAAGTCATCCTTCCACTGCGGAGAGGGGATGATGATGAGATGGAGGCCCAAACAAAGAAGGTGCGGCGAACGATGCGGATGATTCGGATTTCCGACGAGGAACCTGGAAGAAGAGGAAGATGGAAAAGCAGGAGACGGAAGAAGACGAGTGTGCGTGTGCTGGCAGGGAGAGAGGAGGACTAGAGGGAGGATAAGGAGGAGGAGGAGGAATGATAGACACATGCAGATAATAAAGACACAGATGTGTCGGAAAATGGTGGCAACACACATGCGGAAGATCATGATGATCAGGGGCATGACTGATGAGGAGGGGCGCAAGACGGGGAAAAAGGATGATGAGGGATGGGTGCGGTGGAACACGGAGAAAGGGAAGTATGCGCAGGATGGGGACAGTTATGAGGGGTCGGTGGTAAAACAGAACGACAACGGCGGAGAGGATGAGACGGAGGACGAGGACAATGAGGGAACAGTGCGGATGATGAGGAGGATTAGAGAAAGGAGGCGGGCGAGGATGAAGAAGACGGGGAGGACGAGGGCGAGGGAGGTGATTCTTCCTTGGCGAGATGCTCTGCCACATGACGCCAGGATGGCGCTGCAGGAGCACGCGACTGCAGGGGGGGGGCGCGAGAAGCGGCTGGCCTGCTGCACGTTGACGATGACCCACTTGCCCTCCTCTGCGGCCTCGGCCAGCGAACGCGGCCCTGGCCATCGCTCGGACGTCCATTCCCTGTGTTTTTGTTCGATTTCGTGCGTGGTTTTTTCGCCAAATGATCAAGGATGCTCCTCGATGGTCCTCGCCGAGAAAAAATGCACACGTCCGAGCGATGCCAGGGGCCCCTCCCCTCCCCTCCCGCCCCTCACCTCCAACTCCGCCCCACCCCTCCTCTGAAGCTCAGTAGGAGGGAACCATCGCCCCGGCATCGGCACTGCGTCGCAGGCAGGTCGGCGAGAGGCCCCCCCTCGGTAGCGAATCCGCACGGTCCTGGGCCGGGGCGGGGTCTCGCCGACACCGTGCACCCGGGCCCGCTGAGGGCGTGGTAGAAGGCCAAGTGCTGCCTGGCAGGGTGTGAGTGCAACCATCGGTCGGTCGGTCGGAAGAGGTAGGTAGAAACATGAAGGAGGAAGGCGTTGAAAGCAGATTGGGTGTCCGCCCGCCCCCTACGTAAGGAGGACGGAGAAGGTGAAGCCACTCGGTCATTGAAGTAGGAGGGCGCTTAACATGGATGGGAATCTGGGCCTCCAAACAGACCTACTTTCAACGACCGATGGGAAATCTTCGAAGGTCGGCGACTCCAAAGGGTGTGGTCTGCAAAGGGTACCCCGGGGAACAGTATGGGGGGGCACCCTGGGGGGCGCGCGGGGACCTCGATAGAGCTCTCCCGCGCCCCGAGGAGGCCCGACGAGGCCGGTGTCGTGCGCCCTCCGGGCCCCAACCGTGCCGATCGCAGACCACACCCCCGCGTGACCACACCTCGTGCAGTCTCAACCAAGGGGCGCCCCCCCCCCGCTTACCGGTCGCACGTGGGCGCGCGCGTCGCCCACTCCTTCCGAGGCTCTGTCGGCGCCCAGGCACGGCCCTGGCGCGAGCGCTCGTCGTGGTCGTCGTCGTCGTCGTCGTCGTCGTCGTCGTCGTCGCCATTCAGGGTCGGCGGCATCGGCCGTAAGGCCAGTAATACCTACTTTCAACGACCGATGGGTAATCAAGGAGCCGAACTCTATACACCGACGCTTATTCCGGCCCCGCAATGAAAACCGCACAGGAAAGCGGATCCTGGTGTATACGGATCCTGGTGTATACATGTTTGATGTTTCCCCCTCGGGAAATGGGAAAAAAGTATACACCACACCACCCCGACCGACGTCGTCCCCGACCCTGAGAAAAAGTTCTGGGATTGAGAAACAGCCCGCCACTGGTAATGTATATGATACCGGAGATAAACCCCAATCATGATCTTTTTAGGGCTGTAGGGCGATAGGGCTACAGGGCTGTAGGGCTATTGGGCTATGGGGATATAAGGCTACAGGGCTGTATGTGCTATATGGGCTATTGGGCTAGTGGGCTATTGGGTTATAGGGCTATAGAACTATGGAGCTATAGGGCTATAGGGCTCTAGGGCTCTAGGGCTATAGGGCTGTAGGGCTACAGGGCTATATAGCTATAGAGCAAGGCTATAGTGCTAGAGGGCGATAGAGCACCCGGGCACCTGAGCACCCAAGCACCCCCGGGCACCTCCGGGCACTCCCGGGCACCCCCGGGCACCCGGGCGTGCGGCGAAAATCGGCGGCAAACCGAACCTAAACATAGGAATCCGCCAGGGCCCCTACAGAGGGGAAGCCACCCCCCTCCTCCTCCTCCTCCTCCTCCTCCTCCTCCTCCTCCTCCTCCTCCTCCTCCTCCTCCTCCTCCTGGTCCTCCTCCTCCTCCTCCTCCTCCTGGTGCTCCTCCTCCTCTTCCTCCTCCTCCTCCTCGTCCTCCTCCTCTACCTCCTCCTCGTCCTCCTCCAAGCAGGCTCTGATTAGGGAATGTTCCAGCTCCCGAACATCTTCTAAGGGACCTCCTCAACATCACGGGTCGCGCGCACGCGCGTGCACCGCCCCCTCCTTCCGAGGCTCCGTCGGCGCCCAGACACGGCCCTGGCGCTGTCCAGGGCGTCGGGGGCACCCAGGATGGCTGCTCAAACGGCCCGTGCGGGCCATCAAGGCCGCAGACATGTGCCGAGAGGCCGCCATGACGGCCCAAGAGACCTCGAAGACTGCTCCTAGAGGGACACCAGCGAGGCCCGACGAGGCAAGCATCATTGATGTGCCTTAGGTAATTGAAGAATGTTGCCATTCTCGCCGTTTCGAGCTTCTGACGTCCCAGGACGACCCAGGAGTCCACCAAGGCTGCCCCAAGACGGCCCAAGAGACCCCCACGAGAACCCCAAGACGGCCCAAGAGGGCTCCAAGACGGCCCCAGAGGCCCGCCCAAAAATGCCCAATAGGGCCCCAAGTCGGCCCCAAGAGGGTGAACAAGAACCGACAATTCGAGCCTTCCGCACCAAAAGGGCTGTGGAGGCCCCAAGGGGGCCAAAAGAGGACCCCGAGGTACAAAAACAATTGATCTTCCGTAAATGTCAATGTTGTTTGTGTTCTCGCCTTTTCGAGCTTCCGACGCTCCAAGACGGCCCAAGAAGCCTCCAAAACTCTTCGGAGACGGTTTTCAAGAGGCCCCCAAGAGAGCTTCAACATGGCCCAAGAGGGCTCCAAGACAGCCCAAGAGGCGCCCAGGACTGCCCAAGAGGGCCCCCAAGACGGCCCCAAGAAGGGCCTAAGAGTTGGAACACGAACCAAGAATTCGAGACTTCTGCCCCTGGAGGCCCCCAGCAGGCCCCCTGGCCTTCTCGAACAGTTGCCACCCAGAATGCTGCGCGGGCACGGCGGCGGCACTGCTGGATGCAGCTGGACACCGTGCACCTGTCGGCGATGCATAAGCGATTGGAGGCTCGAGGCATGCCGCCCTGAGCCTACCATCCCCCTGACATTGCTCCCTGGCTTTCGGGTCAAAGCTCGACTCTCTGACGGCCGTTCCAGGTAATCCGGGCACCTCCAGCACTCTCTCGGCGAGGCGCAGCCGCTAAAAAACATCCCGAGGCTGGGAAGCTGGCGAGAACCGACGGACACCTCCGAAGACATCCTCCTCTCGTCCGAGGTTGAACACGTCCCCCCGTGACACTGGCCCCGATCGCCCCACTCCTCCGCTCTCGAACCCGACAAAGGCCGCACGACGGCCGGCGCCGCCACGACGGCGGATGACGGGAACCGCCTCTGGCGTGGACCGTCAGGGTCCGTCGTCGTCGTCGTCGCCTTCGTCGTCGTCCTGCTGCTCCCCCTCCTCCTCCTCCTCCTCCTCCTCCTCCTCCTCCTCCTCCTCCTCCTCCTCCTCCTCCTCTTCCTTCTCCTTTACCTCCTCCTCCTCCTCCTCCTCCTCCTCCACTTCCTCCCTTCCCCCTCCCTCACCCCTCCCCTCGCTTCTCCTGCATCTTGGCTGCAGCGATCGCCCTGGCCGCCGCCGCCCGCTCGCTCCTGATGGCCCTGCCCAGAAGGGCCCCTTCGGCTAGGGAGACCGGCGCCCCTCTGCTTGCGGCTGCTGTCCGCGCCGCCGTGGACGCCGTGGGCGCCGCGGCGGGCGGCGCCGGCGGTGGGGAGTGCCGTGGCGGCGCTCGCGCTTCGGGCGCGCGGCGCGCCGCTGGCGCCACGCCTCGACGCGGAAGCTGCGCCTCGACGCGGAAGCTGCGCGCGCCGAGGCGGCCGACGCGCCCCTGGGCGCCCTGGCGGTGCCGGGGGCGCAGGACTGCAAGGCCTGCGAGGGCAGGGCGCTGCGGCGGCCTCCGCCGCAGGCAGCGGCCTGCGGAGCGGCGCGCCGCGGTGCGCACGGAGGCCAAGGAGGACGCGGAGGACAGCATGGACGGTGCCAGGGGCGACGCGTGGGCGGACAGGCTCCCCGTCGTCGTCACGGCGGGGGGTGCTGCTGCCGGAGCGGGCCCTCACGCGCTGCGGCGCCAGGCTCCGCGGAGACGGGCGCTCTGCCCGATCGCGGGGGTGCTCGCGAGGCCCCCGCGGAGCCCGCGACGGCTGCTGCCGCTGCGGCGGCCGAGGGAGGCGGAGCGGTGGCCGAGGAGCGCGCGGCGCTGCGTGCGGCGCTCCCTGCGCTGGGGGATGCCTCGCCTCCGATGCCGACGTCCGCCCGCTCCGCACGCAGCGCTCGCCCGGCGGCCGAGGGGGCGGTGGCGGGCGCCCGTGCCCGTGAGGGGGACGGCAGCGGAAGGGTCGGCGCGAAGGTGCCGTGCCCCCCCCTGCGGAGAGGGGAGACAGCCGGCCCTCTGCCCCCCCTTCCCTGCCATGGAGTTCGCCTGCGGCGCGCTGCACTTCATATCGTACTGATCCCGAGCGTTCTTCTTCTCCCCGGCCATCCTGTGGTGTTGGGTCCTCGTTCTGAAGAGACAGCGCCCCGCGTCACCCCACTCACTCCCGCTGTCCCCACCCTCATCCCATCCCTGCCTCTGCTCTCCGCATGTCCACCATGTCGGCACACCCCTCACAAGCTTCGTGGCCCCATAGGGAGCTCCACCGAAGGCCCTAATGGCAGGGTTTGCATGCGTCCCCGCGACTCATTTCGGCACAATGCTCACACGGTTCGTGGCCCCATAGGGAGCTCCACCGAAGGCCCCAGTGGCAGGGTTTACATGCGTCCGCGGAACTGATTTCGGCACACCCCTCACAAGCTTCGCGGCCCCATAGGAAGCTCCGCCAAAGGCCCAGTGGCAGGGTTTACTTGCGTCCCAGCGACTCCTTTCGTCACAGTCCTCACGCACTTCGTGGCCCCATAGGGAGCTCCACCGAAGGCTCCAGTGGCAAGGATTACATGCGTCCACGCGATGGATGGTTCGTGGCCCAATAAGGAGCTCCACCCAAGGCCCCAATGGCAAGGTTTGCATGCGTCCCCGCGACCCATTTCGGCACAACGCTCACAGGTTCGTTGCCCAATAGGGAGCTCTACCGAATGCCCCAGCGTCAAGATTTACGTGCGTCCCGCGACTCATGTCGTCAAGGTCCTCACAAGGTTCGTGGCACCATAGAGAACTCCACGCAAGGCCCCGATTGCAAAGTTTACATGCGTCCTCGCGACTGATATCGGCACACCTTTCACACGGTTCGTGGCACCATAGGGAGCTCCACGCAAGGCCCCAACGGCAGGGTTTACATGCGTCCCTGCGATTCATGTCTGCACAACCCTCGCACGGTTCGTGGCACCATAGGGAGCTCCACCGAAGGCCCCAGTGCCAAGGTTTACATGCGTCCCCGCGATGGTTCGTGGCTGAATAAGGAGGGAGCTCCACCCAAGGCCCCACTGGCAGGGTTTACATGAATTCCGGCGATTCGCCTCGAGGAAAAATCGCTTGCGCGAGGCCCCTGGAATTCTCCACGGCGCAAGGCCACTGGACCTCTCGACCCCATACAAGGGACAAGATTTGGAGTTTCGGGTATGTTCCAACCATCCTGTGGTGTTGGGCCCTCATTTTCAAAAGACAGCGATCCGCATTCCTTCCTCCTCTCCTCCTCCTCCCCCTCCTGCCTCCTCCCTCCTCCTCCTCCTCCTCCTCCTCCTCCTCCTCCTTCTCCTCCTCCTCCCTCTCCTCCTCTTCCTCCTCCTCCTCCTCCTCCTCCTCCTCCTCCTCCTCCTCCTCCTGCCTCCTCCTCCTCCTCCTCCTCCTCCTCCTCCTCCTCCTCCTCCCCGTCCACCCTCACCCCGCTCCCCACCCCTTGCGCCCCTCACACGCTTCGTGGCCCCATAGGGAGCTCCACCGAAGGCTCCAGTGGGAAAGTTTGCATGCAGTTCCACCCCATTTCGGCGTACCCCTCACGCGTTTCGTGGCCCGTATGGGGGCTCCACCGAAGGCCCCAGTGGGAAAGTTTGCGTGCAATTCCACCACCAATTTCGGCGCACCTATCGCAAGGTCCGTGGCCCCTTAAAAAAGGGCTCCACCGAAGGGCCCAATTGCAGGGTTCGCGTGCAGTTGTATCCCCACGTCGGCTCATCTCTCATGTGTTTCGTCGCCCTATCGGGAGCTTTACCGAAGACGATACACCCCGCTACGGCACTCACAGCTACATATGGTTTGGGCCTTCGCCAGACTATTTGTTGTTTCAGCGCTGCTTTCGGGCGTAGCCCGCATTTGTTTCTCGCGAGGCAACATGGACTGGATTGGACTGGACTGAACATGACCTGAACTGAACTGACCTGAACAGAGCTGAACTGACTGGTCGCATTCGGTACGCAACGGTTTTATTCTCGGCGGCAGAGGGCGCAACCTATGGCGCAACCAATAGGAGACGGTTTTATTCTCGGCCGCCGACGGTGCAACCTATGGCGCAACCGATCGGAGACGGTTTTGTTCTCGGCCGCCGAGGGCGCAATCTATGGCGCAACCGATAGGTGACAATTTTATTCTCGTCCGCGAAAGACCCAATCGATGGCGCAACCGGTAGGAAACGGTTTTATTGTTGGCGGCCGAAGGCGCAAACTATGGCGCAACCGCTAGGAGACGGTGTTGTTCTCGGCCGCCGAAGGCGCAACCGATGGCGCAACCTAAAGGAAACGGTCTTAATATCGGCCGCCGAGGGCGCAACATATGGCGCCACCGATACAAGATGATTTAGGGCGCAACCTATGGCGCAATCAGTAGGAGACGGTTTTATTCTCGGCCACAGAAGGCGTAACCTATGGCGCAACCGAGATGAGATGGTTGTACTCTCGGCCCTCGAAGATGCAACCTGTGGCACAACCGGTAGGAGACGGTGTCATTGTCGGCGGCCGAGGGCACAACCTATGGCGCAGCCAATCGGAGACGGTTATATTCTCGGCGGCTGACGGCGCACCCTATAACGCAACCGATAGGAAACGGTTCTCTCGGCGGCCGAGGGCGCAACCTATGATATGTGTGCCCCTGGTACGACCAGGACGCCGTCAACGCACTCACCGTGCTGGGGGCCCGCGAGTAGCACGAGGACGAAGCGTGGGTATCCAAATGCGTGCGGGGCTAAGCCCGATGTGTGCTAGCCGTCTCGGCTGGCGGTGGGGCCCAAGCGGCGAGCTGTCTTCTGATTTGGAGGGGGGGGAAGATGGCACACACTCGGCGATGACATCGCGCAGCCAATGTGCTACCTCAAACGCCGTGCACATGACAAATCCTGAGGCGTGTTCGAGTCGGACGCGCTCTCGGTGGCCCTTGTCCCTCATCCCATCCCACCTCTTGCGCCCAAACATGGCCGCAAGGCCTCCACAACAAGGGCTTCCAGTACTCATTCACACAACCGGGAGAGCACGGGTGCGGGATTGCAGAGGGCGCGCGTGTGCAGGGAGAGCGCGGGTGCAAGTGTACTGCTCGCGCGCCGCAAGAGCACTGGTGCGGGATTGCAGGGGGCGGCTCGTTGGCGGATGACGGGAAGCGCCTTCTCAAGGCCCTGGCTCGAGCGATTCTGGCGTCGTTTCACGTGTCTGCGGGGTCGCAAGCCCCCGCGCAGCATGCTCATCAGTCGATGGCGGGACTTGTCATGTTTCGTTTCTCTTCTGTGCGCCATCGCCAGCCGAAGTTCACCACGCTGGAGGGCCGAGCGTTCGGTGGCGGCACGACCACCGTGGAGCTCCGTGTCGCAGGATGACTACTATGACGGAAGCGAGCCAGTGCACAGCAAATGGAGCTATCACCGCGCCCACCGTGCTATGCTCGCCAGAGGGCGGGTGTGGCCTGAGGTCGATCTTCATGAAGGCCAGGACGTTGCGGCACGCTCAAGCGATGTGGCTACCTCAGACGGCGACACCACTTACTCGCCTGAAGCTCGGATCTGGGATCGCCCCGACTACATCAGCACGCCTTCCCCCCGGCTAGAGTCCACGCGGATTGCTTCGCGGGACGGTATCACAGTTACACAACGGTGGCAGCTGGGACAACTGGCGGGCATACGCATGCAACGCAAGCCACACATCGACTTCTACGCCCTCTGCGGCCATCTACAGCTGGTGCTTGGCGCCGATGACGCCGCCGCGGAGGAGAGCGTGGCCGAGAGCATCTTGCTGCAGATCCCAGAGCTCGAGGGCAAGGTCAAGATGAAGCGGTGGAGTCCTGCGACTCCGAGGGCAATACCGCCGCGGCGGCGGCGGCGGAGGTGGACGAGGTGTACAAGGGGCACCCACAGGGCAAACGCCCCGACGCCCTGTTCCGAGCGGTTCTGTACCGCCTACAGCTGGCACTTCGTGGGCACGGAGCCGCTCTGGAGGAGGACGCGACCGAGGGCGACCAGCGGCAGGACCTGATGGCCTCGAAGGCGGCGTCCGCTGCCAGCGAAAAGGCCCCTCGGAGGAATTCGTTCCAAGCATCGCGCTGCTGGATCGGAGCAACTGACGGTCACCGCGTGCCGATCGTATCCATCCCACAACGCCGTGGGGCGTCGAAGTGGTGGGAGCTTGCGGGACTTATGATCGACGACGGCCATGCTCCTCGCACCACGCCGTGAGCCCAAGGAACTGAAGTAGTAGACTGGGATGTTGGGTTCACTTCGTGTTCACTTCGTCAGTAAAGCCTGCTGCAGGCGCCTGGTTTTGTTGTGTGTTGTTCCAGCGCTTGTGCCTCCTCGTCCGCCCTCCTTCCTTCTTGGCCCGCTGTGTTGGTGACTTTGAGTTTGGCTCGGCCCGCAGCCCTGCCCTGGTATAGCCTGGAGCGTTGTCGACGTCGCATTGCTGGTAAGGGCGGCTCCCGCTATGCTGCACGATGCTTCTCCTGCACATGATGTGTTGCGCCGTTTGAAAATCACTGCTCGCCGCCAGCCCGTGGCCAGAGGGTCGCATGCTGATGTGCGGGTTTCCCACCAGTGGGCGGTAAGCTTCGTATGTTGCGTCCGTGGACGCGCACACACGCGGGACGACCTTGCGGTTGGCTCTCTGAATGCTCGCGACACGTCAATGTTGGGGTTGCGTCTTCAAAAAAACCTTCTCGGAATGAGAAGGTGATGAAAACGTGGTAGGCCATGCTGAATGAAGAACGACGAAATAACTACGACGCGAGAGACCTCTGGCTACAGGTTGTAACGATGTTTTGATGGGCGGATGACAGGGAGCGTCTTCGAGGTGCGAGATGAGTGGGGCCGTCAATCCTGGCTGAGCTTGACATGCACCTGCATTTGGCAAATAACCCCGCGCCCGCCGCGACAAGATGGGTGGCAGGGTGCACGGCCCCGAGGGTTGGCGGCTGACGGGGAGCGTTTTCGAGGTACTTACGAAAAGCGTAGGGCCATTGTTATCTGGCCGAACTTTAAACCAGAATAACTTCATTCAGAAACAACCGCGCGCGCAGCGAGAGCGCGGGTTCGGGGTTGGACGGCACTGAGGATTGTCGGATGTCCCACCTCGCCCGAGACAGCATCAAACAAGCTGACATCCTGGAGGGACCTTGTTCCTGTGTCGCAGCACGGGCATCTGTGGGCCACGAGGCCCAGAGGGCCCCCACAGGCCCCAGGGGGGCGAAACAAGCCGCCGGACCACGGAGCAGATGTGTCTCAGAGGTCAAACGCGTCAGAGGGAGCCACGAACGCGCTGGGGCAGGGAACGAGGGGCAGGGGCCAAAGGCAACGGGGAAGAAGGGGGGCACGGGGAGGACACGGGAGGAGGGCCCAAAGGGGGGGAGCAGGGGAGCAGAGAGTCAAGAGGGGCGCATGCCTGGGCTTAAGTCGGGCCTGTCCCCCTACAGGGAGATTTTCGACGAAAAATAAAAAACCCGAAAATGCCCCAAACAGATAAAACAACTCAAACAATAGTCCCCAGACTATTTTTGGATTATTGTTTGACTACTTTTGGTGTATTTGTAATTTTTCGTCGAAAATCCCCCTGTAGGGGGACAAGCCCGACCTAAGCCTGGGCCACGGGGCCCAGCATGGCGCCAGATGCCCTGGGGTGGCACATAACGCTGTCGGACCATCCCTGGCAGCATCCGCCGTCGGCGGGGCTCGCCCGCGGCCTCCCCTGTCCCGCAGGCGCCGCCGCCGCCACGCCGCCGATCCCCTCCTCGGCCGCCGCGCCGCCGGGGCCTGCTCCAGGACGGCACCGTAGGGGTACTCCTCGTTGTAGTCCTCGGGGGGGCGATGTGGGCGGGCGGGGGCAGCTCCCGCCGAGCCAATAAGGGCCTTGCTATCGCTCGGGCGTCCATTCCCCGTGGGGTCTTCGGTTTCGTGCGCGCTGCTGTTCCCAACCATCCTGTGTTGTCGGGTCCTCGTTTTGAGGACAGCGCCCCGCGTCTCCCTTACTCTTTCATGTTCTCCCACTTCCGTCCTTCCCCTTCCGTCCGTGCCTCTGCCCTCCGCGTGTTTTCGTCATCATCGTCACCACCATCATCATAGTCATCATCATTGTCAATATCACCACCATCCTTACTAACATCATCATCATCATCATCATCATCATCATCATCATCATCATCATCATCATCATCATCATCATCATCATCATCATCATCATCATCATCATCATCATGATCATCATCATCATCATCATCATCATCATCATCATCATCATCATCATCATCCTTCTCCTCATCATCATCAGTCGCATCATCATCAGCAGCAGCAGCATCATCACCATCACCGTCATCAGCATCGTCACAACCATCACCCATCTCGGAAACACCCGCACACGCATCGTGGCCCCATTGGGAGGTCCATTGATGGCACCAGCGACTGCGCCAACATGCGTCCAGCGCCCGTTTCGGCTCACGCCTCACATGTTTCGTGGCCCCATGAGGAACTCCACCGGTGGCCCCAATGTTGCGTCCACGTGCGTCCCCAGCCCATGTCGGCACGCCCGTCACACGTTCCGTGTCTTCATTGGAAGCTCCACCGGCGGCCCCAAGGGTTGCGTCCACATGCGTCCAGCGCTCATGTCGGCACACCCCTTGCACATGTTGTGGCCCCGTATGGAGCTCCACCGAAAGCGCCAGCGACTGCGTCCACATGTGTCCCGCGCGCACATCTCACACACTTCGTAGCCTCATGGGGAGCTCCACCGAAGGCCCCAGTGGCTGCTTCCACATGCGCCCCACGCCCATTTCGGCACACCTCTCACACGCTTCGTGGCCCCACAGCGAGCTCCACATGCGCCCGCGGCGACAAAAAGTTTAGGCTGCCCTGAGCGGCTGCGCCTGGGACGACCTGCGCGCGTCGCCGATGCTCGCTCGGGGCGACCAGCGCGCGTCAAGGGGACTCCGCGCTGCGCTCCGCACAGCGCCTCGCTCGCCCAGCGACGCTCCGTCCAGCGCCCAGCGCCTGACAGGCTGTCGGCCAGCCGGCTAGCTCTCTTTGCTCCGAGCAGCGGGCGACCCGCGCGCGTCGCCTGGACCCTTGCGGGGCACCTGGCGCGCGTCGCGGGGACTCCGCGAAGCGCTCTGCCCAGAGCCGCGGTCACCAGGGCGCGAGTACACAGAGGGGGGAACATCTGAAAAAGCACCATCCAGCTCCGCTCCTTCCTCCCCCCCTCCACACCCCTGCCCGCGCTGCCTCGCGCCTCGTTCTTCCTGCGGCGCATTGCCTGTGGCCACCCGGAGTGTGCGCGCTCCTTTCCGTCGCCTCATTTCCCTCGCGGTACTCGCAGCTGGGTACGGTTTGGTCGTCGTCGTCTTCGTCCCAGGCTGGCCAGTGAGTGCGCCTGCAGCAGCAGCGCAGCAGCGCGGAGAGCACGCCGTGCCATATCCATCGCCGATGCCGATGCCAACGTCGATGCCATCATCATCGCTGGTGTATGCTGGAGAACAAATCTGCGCATCGGGTGATCAGGGTGGGCGGAAAACTATGATATGACGATCGCACGGTCTTCGGCGAGATATCAGAGAAGCGCGTCGCGTTTGACGATACAGTACGATACATCTAGCGCGTCGCCATCATCGGCGAAATTTCGTTGTCATACACGCCCAGTCATAGCAGTCACTTGCGCTCTCTTGCTCAAGCGATGCAGCTACTAGATGTTGTGCTGAGGCGGTTACTCTTCGGGCCCGTGCCTGAGTTTCCATCAATGCTATTTGCGTTTGCGCCGAATCCTCTTTATGTTGTGGAACGACGGGGCCGCCGCGCTGCCTCGCCTCCTCCTCCTCCTCCTCCTCCGCCTCCTCCTCCTCCTCCTCCTCCTGGCATCCTCCTCCTTCTCGAAACATTGGGGGGGGGCAGCTCAGGGGGGGAAACTCCAAGCTGGAGTCGGCGATGCATCGCCGATGGATCGGCAATCGGCCCCCGATGACGGGGCCGCGCGTTCCTGGGCGGAGTGGGCCACCAGGCCCCCCATCGGCGATGAGTGGGCGCCTGGCGGTCGATGCCCCTCCCTCTTTACTGAGCGCATCCCCCCTCGAAGCCGGAGGCTGCACGGGTGAGGCAACAGAAGGCAATCGCCAGGGGCAAGAGGGGCAGGAGCAGGCGGCGCGACTACCAGGGCTGAAGGCGGGGCGCGGTGGACTGGAGTCAGGGCCCGAGGGCTCCAGGACCTGGCCATCGCTCGGACGTCCATTCCCTGTGTTTTTTCGGTCTCGTGCGTGGTTTTTTCGCCAAATGATTACCGATGCTCCTCGATGGCCCTCGCCGAGAAAAAATGCACATGTCCGAGCGATGCCAGGGGACCAAGGAGGGCGGGGTGGCAGAGGGGAGGGATCCAGAGCTGAGCTGTGGGTGGGTCCCTCTGCGAACCTTCCAGGCCGTGGGGGGGGGCGCCGGTGTGTACCAAGGCGGCGGGCGAGGCCCTCCATGCTCCGTGGCAACCTACATGTTTTCACTATGCACACATCTATATATATTTATATACACAATTATAACACAAATAATACGAGTCGAAACGAATACGTGGGTGCCACTCCTCCCACAGCGCCCGATCCTCATCTCCTGGAGGCCTCTTGCACCTGCGCCTGTCGGCACAGCCTCGCGTGCCCTCGCTGCCCACCCCCCTCCCCGCCCAGCCCCCGGGAAGAGGAGAGCGTGGACCGAGAGGCGGGCCTGGAGAGAAAGGCAGGAGTGGAGCCCCTCGCCTGCTCCTTCCCGATACGCCTCGGGGGAAGGGGGCCTGCCAGCCTCCCTCCAAATCTGATGCCTCCAGCGCAGGGGCTCACCCAAGAACAGGCAAGAGATTCGCAACGAGAGAAGACGATGCCCGCACACAATCAGAGAGCGAGAGGGGCAATCTGCGTCCGGAGCCGCAAACAGCTTGTTCAACAAGACGTGCTTGCCACCCGCCTGGCGTTCGACAGCACTGCGTCGCAACGGGTGGGCCAGCTGCCCGCGGACTCCTGAATCGTCAATCACCGTCACCACCTGCATCTGGCCCATCATAATATGCGCACGCGAAAACTATACCATACGCATGTGTCCTCCAGGTTGCGGATCAACCATATAAACTCTTCTTCTCTCCGGATCAAAGCAAAAGTAAAACCGAGTCCCAATAATCTCGATGAGCCCTATCCTGACATGCTTCCCGAGTTTTGCGAAACTGTCAAACGGGGTCTAGAGCCCAAACCTTACAGTAGGGGCCCGACTAGAAGAAACCATCCACAAGAAACCCAACCCTGAGACCCCAGGACGTCCATTCATTTTGGGTGTGGGAACGTCAGGCTTCCCATCGCAAAACTATCGGAACCCAAGAGACCCAGGGAAGCCTGGAGGCCAGCAAGGTGCTTCTTGGCACGGGGCATGGGCCTCCACTGTGTGCAGCATGACCATGCGACCGAGACGCTGTGTGCGGGCTGCTCGGACAAGCATGGACTGGATGAGAATGCTGCCCGCGGTTGTTGTGGCTCCCCTGCTTGGCGGCGCGCACAAGGGGCTGGAGGGAGGGGGGAAGGCTTCTTGGAAGGAGACTGCTTCTTAGAAGGCGCCGGCCTTATAGATGAGAGATAATGCCCGCGCCTTCCAAGAAGCATGGGTCCTTCTAAGAAGCCATCCCCCCCTCCCCCCGCCCCCCTCCGCGCGAGGCCGACCTGCCCACCCGAAGAGAAGAGCGGGACGCGGGCCTCGGAGCTGGAGTGGGAATTCGTGTGCGCGCGGTCGAACTCCTGCACCCCCGCCGCCAGGCAACCCTCTGCGGGATGACCCCGCCCCCTCCCCTTCCCCCCTGCGGGGCCAGCAAGCGACCGCTGCCATCGCATTTGTCGATTTCGTGCGTTTCTTCTTTTCTTTGCCGCAGGGTGATGCAAGATCCTCCCTGATGGTCCTCGCCGCCGAGGAAGGATGCACCCGTCTGAGCGATGCCAAGGACCACAACCACATCGAGGACACACTCTCGGGGATTTCCTGCGCATGCCAACGACAGTCAGAACACCGAGCCAGCTTGGTGCTGCCTGTGGTCGAAATTGCGTCCCAGGACGGCCCAATCGACAACAACCACTGTCAAAACGTGTGCGTCGAGGTCGGTGGGTTGTTCCCCGAAGGGCCCTCGCGAAACATTCACTCAGTCGTGGTCCTGGCTCTGTCTTGTGCCGGGAGCCCCTCCTCGTGAGCACCTGCGACGAAGGCGGCGGAGCGCGGGCCCTCGGCGTGGACCGCTGAGCATCTCACGTGAGAGCGCTTCCGGTGGCGACCACATGGTGTTTGCGAGTCGCGCGGCCCTGCGCAGGCTCGTGTCGTGACGACCCCGGTGCTGGCTCCTGCCGTCGCGCGGCGCGGCAAACCTTGGGAGGGTCGGTGGCCCTTCGATCGCCCGATCGTTCCACACTGGCCGAGGCTGGGCCGCTGGCGGCGTTTGGCCTGGAACGCCCGCGGCGGGGTCGCTGCTCAGCCGAGTCGGCGCGTCGCGCGCAGTTGTCAACCTTGGGCTGTCGGCAGCTCGTCGATCGCCAGAGGCCGGGCCGCCTGCGGCGCGCCACCCGGGGCCTCTCGCGCAAGGGGGGCGCTGCCGCATCGACGCGGCACGAGCCTGCCGCGAGCCTCTGCGGGCTGCTCCCGCCTCCCTCCCGATCACCTGCTCGTGCACCCACCTCCCGCCCACTCATTGGCGGCACGCACAAGGGGGTGGAGGGAGGGGGGGGGACTTCTTAGAAGGAGGCTGCTTCTTAGAAGGCGCCAGCCTTACATCTATAGATAAGGCCCGCGCCTTCTAAGAAGCAGGGGTGCTTCTAAGAAGCCCTCCCCCTCCCCCCACCCCCCTCCGCGCGTGGCTGAACTCACCCGCTCGCTCACCCGATGACGACACAAGTTCAGATCTCGCTGCCGACTCCGACCTGCTCGAGATTCTCGACGATCCAGCAACAGGAGTCTCGAGAGGCACCCCGCCAGGAACGAAGGATCGAGTTCGCGGTGCGGGTCGATCTGCACATCTGGCCGCTCAGTGTCAGCCTCCCTGCGTCCATTCGGCTGTTCATTGCCATCGAGTCCGCCGACATGGCCTCCTCGAGCCGCCGCTTCTTCAAAGCCTGCTGGCCCTCGATCATCGTGTCCTCGGCGCGCGCGACGGAACGAGAAAGACGGGGGGTGTAGTGCTGTTCTGCGCGCGCCCATGGAGAAGGATCACATGCCTTACCTGGCAAGGCTGTTTTCCGAAACTGGCCCGCGGACCCCTCGATGGGGGACGTGGAGGTAGGATGGTGGGAACTGGGGGTGGGGAGGTAGAGGGCCGTCGGGGGGGGGGGGGACGAGAGAGGAGGGGGGGCGGGGAAGCAGAAGAGGAAGAGGAGGAAGGGACCAGTGTGAAAGGGAATAGGGGACAGAGGGAGCGGGAGTGGAGCAGTGCAGCAGCGGGGTCAGTCTATTGCAAGCCGTAGAAGTGCGGGCTATACGGCATATCTTACTACGGTGGAGGACAATCGGGTTAGTTCTTTAACCCCCCCAATCGATGGAAACTGGGCGACCTAAATTGACCGCCCATACGCACTCTGGGGAAATCAAAAGCTACCGATACAGCTGCTCTCCAGACCTCTCCCGGGGTGCGTTCTGACAAGCATTTCGAGGCGAATCCACCGGTGGCGACGGGGGCCTCCCAGAAGGCCCAAAAAGGGGAAAACGAGGCAAGGGTTGTGGTGGTATCGTTACCTTTCTCGGGGGCCCCCAAACGGGGTGGTGACCGCACCGTGTGGTGAATCGGTGGGGATTCGAAGTCACCGCACGGTATTGAGACTCGGGTCGTTCTCCGAGGACGTCTCGGGCGACAAAGGCCTCCAGGGTCCCAAGACCGTGCGGTGATGGACCGTGCGGCGAGGTCTCTTGGGATTGGGCTCTGCAAGGCGTGAGCTACCCCCGCGGCCGACCTGCGTGCGAGACTGGGCCTTCGCCCGCAGCAGAGGTGCCCAGACTGCAAGTGCTTACAATTCTGGGCATGGCGCCAGGGTGGTGACAATGACTCTGGCGGTACCGCCCGCTGGAGTCTGTACAGGGCAGTTTTTAATACATAGGATTGTTTAAGAACATTGGATTTTAATGCATGATCAATGTATGACTAAATGTATGCATGAATTTATCGTTGCTTTTAATACTAAATCCCTGCAGTTTTAATACATGATCCCCACGCGGAGCATGTATTAAAAACGGCACTGTACGCCGATGGCCGCTTGGCCGTGGCCCTTGGCCCTGTGCGGGAGTCGAGGGGGCAGAACAAAGAATTCAAAACCCTAAGAGACTCGGAATGCCCGACTGGATCCGAGAGGCGCGGCAAGTGGCAAAGGGGAACATGCAGCGGCGATGCGGGGGCGGCCAGTGCAGCAAGCTGCTAGCCCTGAAAGCTGTGATGTTCAACAATGGTGGGGGGCCGCTTCCCCAACGCAGTCGTGATCTGGACCTGGAGTGGGCCCAGGGGTGGGCGACAGGTCTACGTTCATGCCCAGTTCTGGACCTGGGGGGCGAAGCGGCCGAAGCGGTGAGAATCCTATGAGCGTGCCGCCCGTTTCCTTGAAGTCGTTGCAGCAAGAAAGGAACAACCCTTTTGGGGGAACCAGCACTTCCCAAGATGTGTCATGGCAACCATTGTTTTGCAACCCCGCTGCATAACAACCACACGTTCCTCAACTGTCTGGCGCGCACTTCCTGACGATGCAACACATTGGCCAACAAATCCGACAATCTGTCCGACAACCTATGGATACAACACCTCAAATTAAAGATCAACACGCTGATCTACAGAAAGTGATTGGCACGGGCGATCCAACTTTACACATCCTCAACTATAGGACTGGACGCAACTGCTGTATGACCCGGCTGCCGTGGCATACACACGAAAGAGAACCTGTGGAGCCCCAATGTGGGACGAAAGCACCCCGAGGGAAAGAGGGATACTCACGGCTTCAAACAAACAAAGAATGGCAACAAGCCCCAAATTTCAAAAACGGTCGTGCAAAACCGCGGAACAAGACTGATGGTCCTGTTTTCCATCACAACCACCATGAGATGGAGGGGGAGGTGATCCTCCTCCTCCTCCTCCTCCTCCTCCTCTTCGTCCTCCTCCTCCTCCTCCTCCTCCTCCTTCCCTCCTCCAACTCGTGGCGGTGGTGGTGGAAAACATGCCCATCAAAGACAGCAACACCAACCCGCTCGAGTTGCCGTTATCGCACCAGGGCCCCATTTTTTTCGCACCGGCGCAGCCCCCACCGTGTGCCGATGCCGACCTGGAAGGACCAGCACAAGCACATAGCCCTGTCGCCGGGAGGCAGCAGGCTTTCCACGAGGACTATTCGACGCCGCACTCTGCTCGAGAGAAGCTGGTTTGTTTCGTTCTCTTGGCATATATATATGTATATATATGCACACACACACTAAATCACTGCGAATATTAAACACATTGGACAACACGCGTCTACTTGGGCTCGTGGGAAGACGGCAGAAAACCGCAACGAGGTTGCATTTGCACGTCTTTGGGCAGGGAAGCTGCTATCTTCCCGCTGGATGCGGGTCGGTGCCCGCGCCGTCGAGCACCAGCCTGCCTGGCCAGGTCAGTTGCTGACGTGAGCCAGGGAGAAGTAAAATCCTTCCATCCCCGAGCTTCAACAAGAGAGAGAGATAGAGTAATCCATGTATATATATATATATATGTAGATCAATATCAATATCTATATATATATATATATGTGTATAGAACCAACAACAACAAGAGGAGGAGAGCGGAAATAGGGGGAGGGAGTGGGAGGGGACCACCTGAGCAACAGCTTCGTCACGAACATGTGGCTGTTGGGGGCGCAGCGTGGTGCTAGAAGGCAGAGAGTCAAAACTGACTGAATAGTATACCTGGCGACGGGGAGCTCTCTCATTGAGGGGGAGGAGGAGGAAGAAGGCGAGAGGGGGCGAACCATCTGGCATGTAGCCAGCGGGGCAACCGCCGGCATATCATCCACGAGCGAGCGCGCGCGGGGGAACGAGGCGGGACGGGATAGGGAGAGAGGAGACGGGGGCGCGGATGGAGGCGGGGGAGGCCGGACGAGGCGAGAGGGGAGTTCGGAGGGGGAAATTGAGCAGGGACCGACCGTCCCAGCAGTTCTATAGGCCTACCACGAAATTTTCTCAGAACGCAGAAATGTTCTCATAACAAAACCAATGTTCTTAAAGCATAAGCCCGATGTGCTACAACAAGACGGACTCAGCCAGAAATGTTCGAAGAGCACTTCGTGCAAACCACAGAAGGTGATTAGAACACTCTTTGGTGGGCCTATAGGGGAGCCAGGACGCTTCGCCACTGCTTGAGGAAGGGGGAAAGGAGCAGGGGGGAAGGGGGGAGGGGCGGTGGCAGAGCGGGGACGGGAACGGGGACGCGAGGAGACCGCAGGAGCGCCGACCACAGCGTCTGAGGGAGGAGGGGGAGGAGGAGGAGGCGGAGGAGGAGGACGAGGAGGGGGAGGAGGAGAAAGGGAGGAGGAGGAGGAGGGGGAGGAGGAGGGGAGGAGGAGGAGGAGGGGGAGGAGGAGGAGGAGGAGGAGGAGGAGGAGGAGGAGGAGGAGGAGGAGGAGGAGGAGGAGGAGGAGGAGGAGGAGGAGGAGGAGGAGGAGCGTCGACCCTCGGAGGTCTGGGCCCCTTCCCCAGGGCCGACCTGCACGCCCCGGCTCCTCGGCTCACGGCCCCAAGGGCCCAGCGAGGGCCCCCCCGGAGGCCGAACACGGGCGCACACTTCTCTGCCCGCCGCGATCCTCCTCCTCCTCCTCCCTCCTCCGTCCTTCTCTTCCCCTCCTCCTCCTCCTCCCTCCTCCTCCTCCCTCCTCCTTCTCTTCCCCGTCCTCCTTCTCCCTCCTCCTCCTCTTCCTCCTCCTCCTCCTCCTCCTCCTCCTCTCATTCTGGTCCTCCTCCTCCTCCACCCCTCCTCCTCCTCCTCCTCCTCCTCCTCCTCCTCCTCCCTCCTCTCCTCCTCCTCCTCCTCCTCACGACGCGGAACGGGGACGCGGGGGCGGCGGGGCGAGCGACGTGAGGGCTGCAGCCGGAGAGGTGAGGGGCAACGATAGGGGGGGGGGGGGACTGGAGCAAGTGGGGGGCGACACCTCGACCTGGAATCGGCGACACATCGCCGATGGATCGGCGATGGGCCCCTGGCAGTGAGTCCGCACCTTCCTGGGCAGGCTGGGGCCACCGGGCCCCTCTCGGCGATCAGTGGGCCATCAGAGGTCGAGGCATCCCCCCCCATGCCTACCCTTATGTCGGGCCTGTCCCCCTACAGGGGGATTTTCGACGAAAAAATTTTAAATACCCCAAACAGAATCAAAAACTGCTCCAAAAATGGTCTGGCGACTATTTTTGTAAGTATTTCTTCACCTTTTTGGGGCCTGTTTTTGGTATTTGTATTTTTTCGTCGAAAATCCCCCTGTAGGGGGGCAGGCCCGACATAAGCCTACCCCCCCCCCCCCGATCGCTGCCCCCGAGGAGGGGCGGCGGCGGGCTGTCGTTGAACGCGGCGATCGGGGCCCGGACCTCCTCCTCGTCGCCGGCGGCCTCCGCGCCCGAGGGCGCCCCGCGGCGAGGCGGGGCGGCGCGCGGGCGCTCGCCAGGGGTGCGCAGAGTTGGGCAGGGACCGACCGACCCACCACGACATGTCCTTAGAACCCAAACATGTTCTAAGAACAAAATCAATGTTCTTAGAACAAAACCCGATGTGTTAAAACAAGAGCATTAAAAACAGAAATGTTCTAAGAACATGTCGTGGAAACCACAAAATAGGTTCTTAGAACATTGTTTGGTAGGGCTATAGGCGAGCCAGGACGCTTCGCCTCTTCTTGACAGAGAGCCGTGGTGCCAGCGAGGCGCGCGCGGGCGCTGCCGCGTTCACGACCGCCGGCGGGACGCGGCGGCGGCCCGCTGGGAGAACGCAGAGTGGCGCAAACCTAAAAGCTCGGAGGCCCGCGCGGGCTTCTCGGATCCGCGCTGGGGCCCGTGGCGGCGCCTCTGGCGTTGCCCCTGGCACGCTCCGCGTTTACTAAACGGCCTCGCGTGTCGGGGTTGTTATTCTCGGGGTGGATTTTCTGCCCTCAATAAGAGCAGGAGGAGGAGGAGGAGGAGGAGGAGGAGGAGGAGGAGGAGGAGGAGGAGGGGGGGGGGGCTCCAGCGCAGACCCGAACCATCCGCGCGGGCCTCCGAGGTTTTGTGGTCCTGTCGCTGCTTGTTGCTTTGCGGGCGCACGGGAGCGCTCTGTGGTGCTCAGCCACAGCGGCCGTTGCTGGCTCCTGCCGCCCCCCTCCCCCCTCCCCCACACGGGAAAGTCCCCCCTTTCCCTCCCCCCTCCCCCCCTCCCCCTCCCCCCTCCCCCCTCCCCCCCCCCTCCCCCCTCCCCCCTCCCCCCCGGCCCCCTCCCCCCCCCCACACTTTTTTGGTCTGCGGGTCGAGAGCGGGCCTCTTCCGGTTAAGAGCTAGGTGGGGCGCGCGCAGCACTCATTGGGCAGACAGGGCGCGGGCGGGCGGGGCCTCAGGCGGCCGGAGGGCGCGCCCCCTCCCCCCCCCCCACACGTAAAGTCAAACTTTCCGTGGCGGCGCCGGCGCGAAACGTGACGCTGCTGGCCCCCGCCCCCCCCCCCCCCCGCAAACGCCCCACGTCGCCTTCGGTGGTTCTCCCTGTGGGGCCCCGAAGCGTGTGAAGAGTTTGCCGACATGGGGCGGGGCCACCATGCGGGCGCTGCTACTGGGGCCTGATGTTTATCATCCCCCCCTCTGGGGCCAAAAAGCGCGTGAGGGGTGAGGCGAAATTAAGCGGGACAGTCATGCGAACGTCGCCACTGGAGCCTTCGGTGGAGCTGCCTATGGAGCCACGAAAGCGTGTGAGGGGTGTGCGGGGGGGGCGCATGCGAACGTTGCCTCTGCGGCCTTCGGTGCAGCTCCGTATGCGGCCGCGAAACGCGTGAGAGGTGTACCTAAATGGGTGGGGGGACGCATGCGAACGTCGCCACTGGGGCCTTCGGAGGAGCTCCGGATGGGGCCAAGGAGTGTTGTGCTGGGTGGGGCGGACGCATGCGAACGTCGCCACTGGGGCTTTCGGTGAGGCTCCTCATGGGGATACGAAGCGCTGTGCTGGGCGGGGCGGACGCATGCGAACGTCGCCACTGGGGCCTTCGGTGAGGCTCCTTATGGGGATACGAAGCGCTGTGCTGGGCGGGGCGGGCGCATGCGAACGTCGCCACTGGGGCCTTCGGTGGAGCCCACTACGGGGCCACGAAGCGCTGTGCCGGGCGGGGCGGACGCATGCGAACGTCGCCACTGAGGCCCTCGGTGGGGCTCCCTGTGAGGCAACGATGCGCTGCACTGGGTGGGGCTGACGCGTGCGAACGTCGCCACTGGTGCCTTCGGTGGAGCTCCCTATGAGGCCTGTGCTGGGCGGGGCGAACGCATGCCAACGTCGCCTCTGGGGCTTTCGGTGGAGCTCCCCATGGGACCACGAGACGCTGTAACTACTGGGTGTGCCGAGCTGGCTGGCATGCGGTGAGCAACGGCAGGAGGCAGCTGCGGGGCTCTCTCTTCAAGCCGAGGACCCAACACCAGATGATAGTTTGGGGAAAAAACACGCTCGCCACTAAGACACATGGAAGGGTGGAGGGCGGCCGCGGAGGAAGAAACAGGGAAGGGGCCTCAAGCGCAGAGCCTACGCCTTGAAGCGCGCCCAGGCGGCTAGTCCAGCGTAAAACGGAAAGAAGTCTGGAGCGGGAGCGCTGGTTTTGTTGGGACGGCGGCTTTCGGCGGCGAGGAGGAACACCGCCTTGAGTAAGAAAGGAAGAAGCATCGAGCGGGAGCCGTGGTTTTGTCGGGACGGGGGCTGTCGGCGGCGAGGAGCAGCACCGTCCCGAGAACAAAAAAACAGGAAATCTCGAGCGGGAGCGTTGTTCTTGCTGGGAGCGGCGCCAATTCAAAAAAGAGTAGGGCGCCTGCCCAGCGTAAAACGGAAGGAAGTCTCGGGTGGGAGCGCTGCTTTTGTCGGGGCGGCGGTTTTCGGCGGCGAGGAGGAGCACCACCTTGAGTAAAAAAGGGAGGAGGCGTTGAGCGGGAGCGTTGTTTTTGCTGGGGACGGCGCCGATGAGAGAAAGACTAGCGCGCCAGTCCAAGGTAAAATGGGAGGAAGGCTCGAGCGGGAGCGCTGGTTTTGTTAGGACGGCGGCTTTCGGCGGCGAGCAAGAACACCAGCCCTGGGCAAAAAAGGAGGAACTCTCGAGCGGTAGCGTTGTTGTTGTTGGGGGGCAGGTTTTGGCGGTCCCCCAAACCGCTCGACAATGAACACGTAGCCGGCGCCTCGGCGAGAGCGCCAGGGTGCCTACATGGGGTCCAACATTAAAAATAGTTTAGAACTTCGCGTTCAACAGCAAACACAAAAACAACACCACCACCACCACCACCACCACCACCACCAACACCAACAACAACAACAACAACACCAACATACTTACAACAACAGCAATAACAACAACAACAATCATTTTAAGACTGTTCGTCCTTGTCTGCTCGAGTATTCAATAACGCGTATTTCCCAAACCTTGATACCCTCCCTCTTCGTCCTCGATCGAACCCCTTTTGGGGGTGTACCTCTCTTCCCTGCAGGCTGGGCCCCGGCAAGCGGCGGGACGGCCGCGGACCGTCGGCCTGGCCAGCGGCAGCGCTGATCGGCGGGGCGGCCGCGGACCGTCGACCCGACCCCAAGAGGGACGGACAGGGGACCGACCACGACGACGACGACGACGACGTCGACGACGGCGACGACGACGGCGACGACGAGCGAAAGCGAGAGCGAGAGAGAACGACAGCAGGGCCACGAAGGACACGAAGTAGGCCACGAAGGGCGACAGCGGGGACACGGAGGGAATGCGTATGGGGCCACGAAGAGCGCGAACGAGCGGGGGCCACGAAGGGCAGATCATGCGGGGCCACAGAAGGCAACGATGGGGCCACTGAGGGTAGCAACTTGGCCACGTAGGACAGTGAGGGGGCCACAAACGGCGACAGCGGGGCCACGAAAGGCATGCACATGGGGTCACAACGGGCGCGACTCCTGGGTGCCTGGGTATCGGGAGCGCGGCGCTCGAGCAAATTGCAAGAAATTCCAACGCCAGGGCGTTATTCTTTAGTAAACTGCAAGCAAGTCTCCAGCGAGAGCGCGACTCCAGAGCACCAGGAAAGCGATTCCTGAATACATTGTGAGGAAGTCCCAAGCGACAGCGCGATTCCTGAATAGAATGCGAGGAAGTCTCGGGCGGGAACGGGGGTCCTGGCTAAATTGTGAGGAAGTCTCAAGCGGGAGCCGTTGTTGTTGTAACCCGGGGGCCAGGGGCGCAGTTTGAGCATCAAGACTTCCCCTTTCAAAAAACAGGATGCGAGCGTCGAGGGGCACACCTTGATTGAGAAAAACCAGTCTGCACCGGTGAGGGGAGATCAACATAAGTGTTCCTCTGAAATGAAAGTTCAACAACAACAACAACAACGACAACAACACCACCATCAACATCACCACCAACAACAACACCACAACCACCAACAACAGCAGCAGCACCAACACACACGCGCGCACACACGCGCACACACGCGCACATATATATATATATATATACACGCACGCACGAACGCACGCACACATGCACACACACACACGTTCCTGTAGCATGGGCGTCAGACCGCGTCTAGCCCAGAAGCCGCATCACCCAACTCATTCTGCGGCTGCCTTGCGCTCATCGCCATCATGTACGAGGGAAGGAAGGCTGCAGGCAGGTGGGGAATATCAATGGAAAACGGACTTCCGCCTGGCATCGCTTTTGCGGGGTGCTTTCGCTTGCTGTATGACTGATGCTGTCGACCACCTCTCCTGTCTGATCGGCGGAGAACTTTCGCATGGCACGCCGATCGGAAACTGTGAGACCATCATGAGACAACACGGCGACTTCGGCAACTATGCCAGGCGCGCAGGGTGAACCCGCACACTTATCTGACAACTTGTTCGGCAGCACGCTCTTACTTCAAGAAACATCTGTGAACGCAAAAAAAATTACCGCATCTGTGCATCATCGTCCGCTCCTCCATCATCTGCTATAGCCGCCGCGCAGGGGCAAAGCCCAGGCTGGATTCTGAGAAGCCTCGGACGGAACGCAACAAGAACGCTCGCTTCGGAGCTCCTTCCACCCCCTAACGCTGCCCCTAATGCTCCTCCGCCTCCAATGCGGCCCAAACGCGCAGCGATTGAAACAACATACCCTCGGAGATCTGGGTCCTCCGCATCCTCCCCCCCGTCCGATCTGCCCCATTCCTGTGATCCGACGTTGCGATCAATGCAGCGCAGCGAAAAATCACGACCGGAGCCATGGACCCCATCGTTCCACGGCATTTCCCAAGCCGGACCGATCTGTGTTGGCCCTGTGGCCCAAGCCCGGACGAGCATGCCCGCTTTGAAGAAATTGCAACGCCAGGATCTCAGGGTCCTCCTCGAAGCCTCGGAGCTGGCGGCCTTTGTCCTGCAGGTCAGGTGCGTCTTGCTCCTCCTCCTCCTCCTCCTCCTCCTCCTCCTCCTCCTCCTGCTCCTTCTTCCTCTTCCTCCTCCTCCTCCTCCGCTCCGTCCCCTCTCCCTCCCCGCCACGACGCCCCTCGACCTTCGACGAGCCCGCCCCGACGCCCCCGGCCCCTCCGGTGGCGGTGCAGGCCGGCGGCTGCCCCCCGCGGCGCCGCCCTCGCCCATCTCCATGAAGAGGTTGACGGCCTCGCACGCGCTCGCCGTCGCCGTCGTCATCGCCGTCGCCTTCGTCGGCGTCGTCGTCGCCGCCGCCGTCGTCGTCGCCGTCGTCGTAGTCGCCGTCGTCGCCCGTCGCCCGTCGCCCGTCGCCCGTCGCCCGTCGCCCGTCGTCGGCGTCGTCGTCGTCGTCGTCGCCCGTCGCCCGTCGCCGTCGTCGTCGTCGTCGTCGTCGTCGTCGTCGTCGTCATCGTCGTCGTCGTCGTCGTCGTCGTCGTCGTCGCTGTCGTCGTCCGTCGCCCGTCATCGTCGTCGTCGTCGTCGTCGTCGTCGTCGTCGTCGTCGTCGTCGTCGTCACCGTCATCATCACTTTTGTCATCGTAATTGTCGTCGAAGCATGGCGCTTCAACGAAGCTAAGACAACGAAGCCAGGCGGCCACAGCACGTCTCCCGACCCCCCAGCAGTCTTTCTAGTCGTGCTCGGTCTTCGGGGGGCCCCCGCTGGGCCCCTCTGGCCGTCCAGACACGAAGCGGGCTGGAGAGGCGGTGCACGGGCAAGGGTCGGGACTTCGGGGGACCCCGTTCAGACAGTCAGACCTCGGTCGGGCGTTGGCAGAACTGGGCGCAGTGGGACCTGGTTCAAAGATGCGTGCTGGGGAGACGCTCCCCCACCCCCCACGCCCCCTTCCACGAATTCGATAACCGCCGTCGCCCGAAGAAGCACCGGCTGCGGCAGACCTGGCGCGGTGAGTCGGGCCTCTTTAGGGGCTCCAGGGCCCTGCTTCTGACGGGGTCGCTTCGCCTGGGGTCCTGGCGATACCCGAATCTCGGGGGCGGCAAAGGGGGGGGCGTCCAAGAGTGTGTGTGTGTGTGTGTGCGTGCAAATCATGGGGACGCATGAAAACAAGAAGAGGCGCCATGAAATCTGGGGAAACATCATGGCCCCCGCCATGATATCCACCCCCCCTAGTCTTAAGTCGGGCCTGTCCCCCTACAGAGGGATCTTCGACGAAAAATAAATGATCCCAGTGCGACCCTACCTAGGAGTTGGAGCCCCTAGGAAAGCAGCATTAATAGTAACAGTAAAGCTCAGCTAAATCTAAGCTGAAACTAAGCTGAAGCTAAGCTGAAGCTAAGCTGCAACTAAGCTGAAGCTAAGCTGAAGCTAAATTGAAGCTAAGCTGACGCTAAACTGAAGCTAAGCTAAAGCTAAGCTAAAGCTAAGCTAAAGCTAAGCTAAATCTAAGCTACATCTAAGCTAAATATAAGCTAAAGCTAAGCTAACGCTAAGCTAAAGCTAAGCTAAATCCAAGCTAAAGCTAAGCTAAGTCCAAGCTAAAGCTAAGCTAAAGCTAAGCTACAGCTAAGCTACAGCTAAGCTATCGCTAAGCTATCGCTAAGCTACCGCTAAGCTAAAGCTAAGCTAAAGCTAAGCTTAAGCTAAAGCTAAAGCTAAAGCTAAAGCTAAAGCCAAAACTCCCAGGGGACCGGGGGAACCGCGGGGCGGATCCTGGGGGAACCCCCCCTGGGCGATTTACACTGCCCGGCCCCTTTAAGCTAACAGGGTAAGAACCCTCTAGGCAGAGCCTAGGTAGGGAAAAATACACCCTAAATAATAAAAAACAATCAAACAATAGTCTGGGGGCTATTTTTTGAATAAGTTTTGCC